>JAYJMH010015142.1:0-21670 GCA_036873815.1 Phacellophora camtschatica
ATGAGAAGGACTATCTTGGCGAGAACTCTAACGAAAAAATACACAGAAATGGATAACACGATTCCTCTCTTGTCTTTTCATTTAATGTTGGGAATGTAGGATAAAATTAACATAATTTAAAAAGATACAATACGATGTAGAAAAGATCAATAAAAATAAATTACAACATAGTTATTCATTATGGTTATGATACAGATAGTCGAATGTTTATCAGCATAAATAAAATCACTAACCATCGCCTTGAGTTCCTGAACGTAATTGTGATCAAGAAAGCAATCAGCAAACTTGAAGAACACGTTGCGTTTCTGTTCAATGGTATATTCCTGAAATAATGTCAGAGAAATTCAATAAAATAATGGATAATTTAAGCTACCGGGTCAATGAAAAAGGTTTAACTGCTTGAGGAACTATGAAATGAAAAAAGGTAAAGCAGTAGTTTATCTGTAAGACAATGACTTGGATTGCAAACCGTTTCAAAGATGCCGGAAGAGGGGGGAAAGGTGCCGATGCATTCAAAAAAAATAGCTAACTTCTTTCATTTTTCTATTGTTTTGCCCTAATTTTAAGGGGTTACCCCTCCCTTTCCCTGAACTAATTCCGCAATGCCTGAATGTTTTCCAGCCATTGGAAAACTGGTAACCATTTGGTCGCTGCAGTAAATGATTACGAAGTAAGTAAGTAATTCGGGTTTACAGCCCGGTTTATGTCCACGGTTGGTTAGCCAAGTTTAGCCTTTCCGCTTTGGACACTCCGGTTGTACTTAGGATAACCTATTTCAAAATTCAGATTAAATTACGAAAAGCCTTTGCTCGTGATTTCATCTGAATTAAAATGTAGGCCTTTAGAATAACTAATTTTATGAAGAGTGAAGCATGAACTGGAATCAATTGATTACTGTACAGTTTCCTATGCCTCACAATTCCTACGGAGTAAAATTAAGATCTTACCAATATATGTTTGTTTTATTTGTTTAAAAACTTGCTTACGCAATTTCTGCAATTCGTTAATTAAACACCAATATAACCAAACAGTGATAAATCCCAGCAACATATATGTCTGAAGTACCTTTGTAATCTCATCCAAGAACTTGCTCAGAAAGTGAAAATCAGGAATAGTTCTGATTGTAAAAATTCTAAGTATTTGAAAAAGCAGTTCGACTTCATTCGGGCGATGCCTACAAGAGAAAAATTGTGCCCTGATGAAATCGTCTACGGATTTAATAAAGATAACAAATTATAAGCAAATTCATTTGTGCAATATACATTCAAAAATCGAGCAAAGATTAACTCCGAACTTAGTGTTAAAAGTATTACTCTTTTTTTATAAAAACACATTTTATGAGAACCTCAAGCCTCGAATTATAAAAAATAAGAACAAGTTAAGAACATGCTTACCCTCAGATTCAAAATTTCCGAAAAATTCAGTACCATATAATGAAATTATTTTCGGTGAGTTTTACTTACTATATATACAAATTACTTACTATACAACACCAGGTGATACTAAACACGAATGATCCCTATGCGTTGTTGAAGTGAAGCAAAACAAAACTGGTCACGTCGTCAATTGGGATACAGAAGAAACATTTTGCAAAAATGAGAACAATTTAAGAACATTTTGAGCCTCGGCAAAAATTATCGGGTTCTCATAAAAAAAGAACTTATGAAAAGCATAAAAGACCATGTGATAAAGTGGATACCCACGAACAGGAAACACTCTTATAAGAACTATAAATAACCACAATTGAAATAACAATGGAGTATTGTTATAATACAATAGGCTGGAGGTAAAATGTGGGTTTCCTATTCGTGGGTACCCACTGTATATCATTATCTCTACTGCATTTCAGAATTTTCTAACATACAAAAAAGAATAAGTAAATGAAAACAATTTCATACTTGACGTAATTCAGCAAGCATTTAGCAAGAAGCTTTGGCTCTCTCCACCTGCGCGAACTGATGGTTGTATCCTATTGAATTTTAAGTCTCAACAATTATAAATGGCCTCGAAATTAATCCGTCAAAATGAAGAAAAGAAAACAATAATGGGAGTTTTGAAAAGTAAAGGATTGCAGTTTCAAACATGACAATGCGATTTGCGATTTGAAAGAATAGATTTCACACTCTGAGTGCACTCAATCAAATCAAAATGAAAAACGATAGACACATTTACACAGTGACAAATTGCATTGCCAGTTTTGAAACCGCAAAACGTTTGTTTTACAAAATTTCCCCTTGTTATCCTTAACGGCTCTTATTGAAACAATACAAAAACAAAAAAATAAGAATAAGAATCTCCCACAAGTTGAGCAAATATGAAGTTCAAAATGTGGAGCTAAATTTCGTAGAGGGGAAAGGGGGGGAGGCACTTCCAAAAGTCAACTTTTAAAAAGATGCTTCCAAACATTACTTCGATATTTCGATAGTCCATTATTGACCTTATGGTTTAAAAAAAATATTAGGAGATTCAGATTCAGAGAGTTCAAGTACCAGATAGGAAAATGCAATCCAAAATACGATGTAGCAAAAGAAATAGCTTTACTTGTAAATCTTAGATTCTATTTTCGCAAAGTCTCAAAGGTACTTCGCAGATTAGGCCTTCTCGCTGTCGCTATAATTCAGCTAATTTCCTGTTTTTTCTTTCTTTAGTCTTTAGATTCTTTTTCCAAAAGACGACGAAAAATAGTCAATTTTACGTTGCAGAACTGAAAAGCAAACACCCTGATGTCCCATGGTTACAACAATGTTCAAAAGTTTAATCTTTAAATTTTAAATTCAATTGTTTTCCGTGTCGTAGTTGAACTCATTCTGGATCTAAACCTCCATATTGCTATGAACGGAACGACAAAATAATTCCCTAACGTTAAATGTTTTCATCTCCACTTTTTCAAGTTGAAACAGCCATTATCGAACAGTATCAAATTTTTGAGAAATGGAAGTTTTAATAACAGAGTTGGATTGTGTAGAAAAAAGTTTACTTCCGAAATACCTCGTTGGCCCTTATTCTGCCGGGCCATATTGGCATCTTTTTTGGTCCACCGGCGGACAAAGGGCCGGGGTTAGGGGTTTGTCTGTGAAAGTTTGTACGTGGTTGCCTTCCACAAAATAACACCAATTAGGACCCACGTAGAGGGGCTCACGTTAAATTAGGGCTGGCGAAATAATAGCCAACAAGGCAACTTTATAGCAATAGAAATACTTTAATATTAAAGATTTTTGCTAAAGTTATAGCAATAGAAATTTAAGTTTGTGAGGGATTTGACTGCAAAACATTGTTAGCGCAATTTTTAAATTTTAGCACACTGCTAGATCACAATTAGCCATGGTTTTTGCCTTTATAATTTTAAAACATCACACCAGTATCTGGGTTTCTTATATAGATGTTTCTTATGAGCGGAAAGCTTTATTTTTGTTGGTGGTCGGGTCAGATAAAATAAAAATTCTGAAATTACGTTTCGTAGCAACTTACATTCTTTTTCCCTTTTTCGAACGATGCTTCGTTCATCCATATTCTCTTCAGATGACCAATCTAATAAACAATATAATATAATCAAAATTAATATCAGTACTATTGTATAACATATATAAACTTAATATTTAAAACAGTATCAAATAAGTTTACTGCTTACTCCCTGAAATACGGTAAAACCCGCATACAAGAAACACACTTTTAAGATCCTAGATAAAACAATAGCCTATTGTTTACGAGACAATGCCCTGGCCTATAGATTTTATAAGTCGGTATCTTCGTAGCGAATTTTTGTGCACGTGAAATTTAGAATAATAAGAGTGTACACATATAAATTTGATAACAGTTATTGCTTAAAGAGAATGAAATTCAAATTGTACAGCAACTGAACCAATAATCCGCGTGGAATGTCCAATGACAAACGAGCTTTTCAATTTGATTGGATGCGGCACTAACTATTTCTATCTCCGTTGATTCTTTCAAAACATGCAAAGAAGTTTTCCAAAACAACAGGGGAATTTTACAAAACAAAAGATTGCGGTTTCAAACATGACAATATGATTTGCGATTTGAAAGAATAGATTTCATTCGTTTATTATGATATGCTTGGCTGCCTTCAAGGTGTAAAATCTTTTCTTTGCAGTAAGAAATCGCATGGTCATGTTTGAAACCGCAATCTTTTGTTTCACAAACCCTCTGTACTGTAATCTAAAAGTAAAAAGGGTCGAAAAGGGTTTTTACAATGCAAGGCGTCTCTGGATATGGGTCACATAATATAAACTGGATGAAAGCAAACTTGAACCGAATCTGTCTATTCCAACGAGTATCTCAATGCAAAATAATGCAGAAAATTAAACAATAATATCGAATAAACAATAAATGATTTGAAAAATGGAAGAACTTATACTCACAAGAACAGGTTGTTGAGCTAGCCAACTTCCATTGTGTTGAACTAAAGTCCTAAAATCAAAATTTGCTGTGAGTTATTTTACATTTCATATTTAAAATTCAAAAACAATTCGCTTGAAGTTAATTACAATGAAAAACTAGCACATAGCTACCACGTATAAATCTCATGTAAAAATAATACGTTACAAAGAGGTAACGACCTGAAGAAAGACCATCTGCCTCTAGAATGATATAATGTTCCTATGAGCAAGGGAGAAATTGGAAAAATAAAAGATTCAGGACTTATACATAAAAATGCGATTCACGATCAGAAAGAATAGACTTCACACCTACAAACCAAAATAAACCCAGAAAGAAAAACTTTGTGGTTTATTAGTTGTGGTTTTCTTGGCTTTGTTGAAAGGTGTGAAATCTATTCTTTGGGTAATAAATTGCATTGTCGTGTTTAGAGTTGAATCTATTGTTTCACAAGTATTTCTTGATGTTCCTATGAACAAGAGGGAATTTTGTAAAAAAAATTGCATAGATTTCACGCCTGAGTGAACTCAATCCTATCAAAAGAAACAGAGAAAGCAATTTATTATGACTTTGATTAGCTTGAGTGCGTTAAAGGTGTGAAAACTATTAATTACAGTGACAAATCATCTTGTCATTTTCAGAAACGATTTATTTTGTTTAACAAAATAACAGGGGAATTTTGTGAAACAAAAGATTGCAGTTTCAAACATGACAATGCGATTTGTCACTGCAAAGAATAGATTTCAACACTTTCAACGCAGCCAAGCAAATCAGAATGCACGAAATCATAAAAATTAACTGTCTTTCTTTATTTTGATTTAATTGAGTGCGCTCAAGAGTGTGAAACACATTCTTTCAAATTGCGAATCGCATTGTCAGTTTGAAGCCGCAATCTTTTGTTTTACAAAATCCCCCTTGTTGCTGGCCCTGATGAATATTTATAACCGTAGTAGTCTAATGAATACTCATGCAAACTCTCTATTTGTGTAACTCCTGCTAAGATCTAACACAAAGTTTTATCTTCAATACCAACATTGTTTCAAAGTACAACTTTGGGCAAATAAAAACAATGACTGGATGTTGCATCATCGTAAATTTTGCACTTTGTAATTATCAAACACCCATTAGAATAAACTTTATTTAAAAATCTTTTCCGAATGTCAAGTCAAAAGTAAATTGACCATTTCAACACGGGAAGAGCCTTATATGCTAAATAAAGTAAAAAGTCAAATTTTTTTATGTACTTAAGATATGTACTTAAGTTCATCCTTTGAATTAGGTTTGTTAAAAAGTGATAAATGAAACTCATTTTAAACAAATCTTGCTGGGGGTGAAAAAGTATTTGCTATCTCAAACTCCCTAGGGGAATGAAAATGTGAAAAAAAGTTTTCAAAATAACCAAAGCTAAATCAACACTGATGGGTTCTCAAGGGATATACAAAACAGTTCGGGTTGACTTGCAGACAGAAAACGTCAACTGTATATTTCATAACAAGAAAGGTAACCTTATGATAAGGATTCCTTGAAACTGAAGTTCTTGTCGCTTTTTGCTTGCAGTTGATTGCTCATCCGGGGTCTAAAATGGAAACAAAAAATAAACAAAATTTAAGCAAATCTATTCGTTATAATAAGAGTTACTAGACAACTACTCAACAAAATTGTTATCGAATGACTAATTTTAAAACAAAACATGCTCCCAAAAAAACACGCAAAAAGCAGATTTGAATTAAAAACTACATCACCAAAATGACTGTAGAAATATTTTAGAAAGATACATTGGTTTCAATAATTAAATTGCAATGGATTCAGCTAATTATTGCGTTGTAAATCATTCGGTGCCAAAAATTGAGCATCATCGATCCAAAAACAGACTGATCTGTCTCAAGTAAAAAGGCGTATTCCTTTGGTACCTTTTCTGCCTTGTTTGTTTTTTTGCAGCTGAAACAAGCAAAATTTGTCGTTGCCAAAGTTACCACATACGGGATACTTATGTGATCGATTTCAAAAAGGTCAGAAACGATGGCAATAGCAAAAATAATATGCTGGCTACGAGGTTACGAGTAAAAGCGAAAGGAAATTTGCTATTTTTAAATGAAGATACGGTTACGAAACGAAGTTGGTAATACGTCGTATGTGAGACACCAAAATTTACGATATCCCTTTCGTATTCCTTTGGACGTCTCTCGGAAAAACAGCAAACTTCGAAGGATTTCAAACCTTCTTCCTCTGAAGCTGGAAGGTTTCGCAGACTTCGCAGAGATTCTCGTTTTCGTTTTGTGAAAGAAGGAAATCGAGATCAATGTACTGGGCTGCCATGACAACGGAGGCATTATATTTAGCATGGCGGGTTTCAGGCAAACCAAAAGGTCAAATTCGCATAGCAACACAGCAGCGTGTCAACAGAAATTCTGCTTTAAAAACTCTTTAAAAGGTCTAAAAACTCTGCCGTTTTCAGAATTCTAATTCTTTTGGTTTTTGGTTTTCAAACTCTTCAAAGTCTGCGAATTTCAGAATTCAGAAGGATTCAAAACTCCCAAAAGAATACGCCCTTAGAAAAGGGCTAGATAAAACTACAACAATACTCGTAATACCTAAACAAGAAAAATATAATTTGAATTTAAATCTTTATTTTTTTTAGATCTTAGAAAAAGATACTGAAGGGCAGCGAAAATTTACATGGGACCAACTAAAAACACATTGATATCAACTAAAAAATCGCCAGCGTTCAACATTAGTAGAAGAAATATTTATTTTTTACCTGCGGCAAAGCGATAGTCGCACTGAATGTGCTATTTACCAGCTTCAAAGGGTTTGCTTCAACCGCAGCACGAAGAGGTCTGGCATCTTCTCTGTTCACCATGTACTGTCAAACAATAGAGCATTAGATGCATGAAACCATAACATTTTTAACATTTTAAACTGGTTTAAAGAAAATAAAAAAAACCAAGAAAAATGATACTCTATATACTCTTATACTATCAATGACAACGATTCAAAGAATCATCAAAAACTAGAAAATTAAACAAACAATTTTCAAGACAATGAATTTAACAACCATTAAACAAAATAATTTAAAGAGCTTCCAAAAAGAACGAATATTGGAATACACGATTTTGTGTTAATATACTCATCACCCCCTAAAAGTAATCATAACTCCTGTTTAAATTACTTTGAGTGAACAACAGCAGGGGGGTTAATAATGATTTTGCCAAATGCAAAGAAGCAATCTTTCAACCCTAATTATGCATGCTTGCATATTTATATCTATATAGCTGTTATTTCTAGAATTTACAATATTTTCCATTGTGCCATGTGGCGTCTTCGGGGGGCCTCTTTGCAAAATTCTAAAATCAACAAAAACACTCTTGACTTACAATGAAGAATCTGTTCATTAGTGGGTTTGCTATGTTCATCAAGAAAAAATCGGCCGTATGACTCGGATACCTCATCAGAAATTTTATCAATGGCTCTCTGAACGGGCTGCCAACCTAAAAGAAAAAACGGTAACACCATGAGACTGCCACCATGAGAAAATTAAACGATTTTTGAAAACCTTTTAAGGAAATGAGCAAGCAATAAAGTTTTCTGAAAATATAGATACACGAAACACGAAAAGAGATACACGAAACAAAAAACAAGCAGCATATAACTACAATAACCAAGTTTCAAATTGAGTAGTAAAACCAGAATGCCCATTTTGACTTTAATCTTTCCTTCAGTGTGTAAAATATATTCAGCAAGACTTTTGTCGCAGCAAAACATTTTTAAGTGTTATTCTTTGAAAAAGTTTGAGGACATCTTGAGCTGACAAAAATATAATAGAAAGAAAATGCAAAACCAAAAGTAAAATAGTATGGCAATGCATGATGAAAATTTTGTTGCCTAGTAAGTGAGTAAGTAGGTGGACCAATAGGTCAACCTGAAGGCTCTTTCTTCGCTAGCTGCTACCCATATCGGGTAGGGGAGGGCGTCACTCCTTTCCCTGGCTTGATAACCACTTACCTCAGCTGTGCTGGTATTCCTTCACCGACCTCGAAATGATGGATAGACGAGTTAGCTGTAAGGTAAGCTAGTCCAGTCAAACACTCAGAAGGTTGCCAATCCGGGTATTGACCCAACTCAGCCATGCTTAACTTCGGTGATCTGACGGAAACAGTGTTAAGCCACTTGGCTACTCACCTCACTACTCACCCCCGCTTGGCTACTCGCTCTTTTTTGTTGCCTACAACATCTTTTTGTAAACATTTCTATGCTATTTCTTAACATTTTACCCAAAAATGTAAGATTTCAAATTTGTAGAGCCAAAATTATACTTTTTGATGAAAAAATTTCAGACCCAAAAATATGTTATCGAATATCGAAATCCCAGATGGTACTTTCCCCCTGGGCAATTTTATAAACAAGCAATAATGCAAACTGCAAATAGAAAAACGAACGAAATGCAAAAAACACAAAATGCTCAATCAAATAGCATTCCAGAATAGCTCACCTCGAGAATAAGAGCACGCTCTATTTTGACAGTGAGCTGAACAAGAGGTTCAATAAGTTTTGATGATGCTGCTGGCACAAGCTGAAACATGTTCATGATGGCTGCACATATTTTCACTTCCTAAAAAAATAAATGATAATCAAGAACAGTTATCAAAATTTTAAAATACATCGAATGTCGTCCTAAGAACATAATATTGAATGTACCGGGTAGACCATAAAATGTTCCGCCGTTCGCTGGGCTATTCTGAAAACTCGTTACTAGGCTGTAAAAATAAATTAAAAAAAGAGCTCGAAAGATTAAATTAGATTAAGATATATCACTCATCCTTCTGTGAACATTCTAAGGCAACGAACAACGAAAATAAAATAATTTTTCTTTAGATTTCGACATGAATTGCAAACATTTCTGGGAAATCCATTCCGTGAAGTTAACGTTACCACGTGACGTCGATCAAGCAAATATGAAGTCTAGAATAGCCACCGAAATGCTAGCCTTTGTTTTGGATCTGTATTAGCATATTTTCATTTCACGCGGTGACGACCTGATCGACTTCGTGATGCGGTGACTAGCTTTTATCAGTTTTTTTCCTTTACGATTTACTTCCAAAAGGACTGCTTCTTTTTTTAACTCTTTCACAATCATTCCTTCATTCCTAAGGCGACGAGGTTTATCAGTTTTTTCCTATACACTTTACTTCCTAAAGGACTGCTTCTTTTTCAACTTTTTCACAATCTTTCATTGATTCCAACGGCGACACACGACGGGTTTTATCAGTTTTTTTCTTTTACACTTTAGTTTCCGAAAAAGGACGGCTTCTTTTTTAACTCTTTCACAATCATTCCTTCATTCCTAAGGTGACGAGGTTTATAAGTTTCTCATTTTACACTTTACTTTCCGAAGGAAGTCTTCTTTTTAACTAAAACTGTGTGTCACATTAAACCTTGAAAAGTAAAAACTTCTATACGATTTACTTGTCAATAAAAAAGATATGCGGCTGTTTTGCATGCAAATATCACTGATAAAAAATGTAATTGACAATATTTCTATTTTTTGGCAAAAACAAGGACGAAGCAAGCATACGCATACTCCTAAACAAACCACTAAACAAAGCTCTGCTCTGTTTAGCTTCAAAAATGTTCTAATGTAATTTTGATTACCTCGCTACTCCTCAAAGCTGGTTTAATTTGTTGCTGCGATTGGTTATTTGCAGCAGCTTTAGCTGCCTCAGTCCACCTCGTCAAGTGTGCCTGGAAAATACAACAAACAGTGGTGACGGTTTCACTTTCTTTAATTTAGTACATAACGAAAACAAACAATACCCAAATAACATAAAACTAGGAAATAAAACTACAGTGATCTAAAAAGAAAAGCCAAAAACATTTTGTTCATCTCAAAATAATTGATAAAGTGTCCACCCCTTTTTGAGGTGTCCACATCAAATTTTGTCCCCCAAAAATATGTCATGTTCTCGTCGTTCATTCTAAATTTGGCTAAACGAGCAAGAGGGAACATTTTTAACCAATCAGGGCATTCTTTGAGAAAGTTGTAGTGAAATAAGATGAAGATGTTTCAGAAAGTGTAGGAAAAGAAAGGCTGAAAAAGTGGAATGCATTGAGTTTTGAAAAGCGTTGCCATTTGAAAAATTTTAGGTTTCTTGTCGATGCATTAGTGAGGTTTAGATCCAGAAAAAGTACGAATACGAGTATGACATGGAAAACAATTTAATTCAAAATTCAAAGAATAAATTTTGTGTTCCATGGGACATCAGAACGTTGTTCTTTTTAAAATCTGCAACATGAAATTGACATTTTTTCGTTGTCTTTTGGAGAAACAAGCTGAAGACTCCAAGAAGAAGAGGAAATTGACTTAATTATAGCCACAGCAAATATGCCTAATCTAACGAAGAATTTTGAATTTCGAAAATGGAATATAAGGTTTACAAATAAACAAACGTAGGGTTATTAGTACACCTTCAAAACTTTTGAAATCAAAAATAAACATATTTTATGTTAATTAAAATGTATCGTATACATTTTTACAAATAGACACGTTGTAGGCGATGATCTCAATATTTCAAGAAGGAAATCATAATTGTTGTCCAATGAAGTTTGCTGATTTTGTTCTCCTGAAAACTTCTACTTTTTCCCTGTATTTGCTCCTATTTTTCAAGTGGAAAGTGAATATCGCAGGATTACAAACTCTTTTATGAGAACAATTTCTTTTGAGAATATTTAGGCCAAAATTCATAATACTTCTTCCTGAAAACACACATAAAAACCCAGTAAAAAGAAACAATAATATGAAACAAATATACGGCAGTTTGATTTAGTCTGCAACGAAAATATCACTTTTAACCCTACGAGATGTGTATGTGGTTGCTCATTTTTAGTTAACTTGATGGAATATACATTACTTGAAATGTTTGGTCCATCGTGAGTAGAGATATCTATCTTCAAACATGAAATTGTGCGTCATCCTAAAACCAGACCATTTGTAAAATAATTCAAAAACCCTGGTTTGAGGGTGATGCACAATTTGAACTTTCAAAATGAATGTCTCGACTCACGAGACACCAAAAATTCAGATAATTATACATTTCTGCTTTAAAATAATTGCAAACGGGACAAAGCTGTTTATTTATTGACAACGCCTAAAAACTACTTGATCACAGCCCTTGCTTTTTAACAACAATCTGAAGTGTCTTACCTAAAACAATAACATTATATTTCATCGTCTATATTGTTCTTTAATTATGTTCCTTCTCACCAAAATCTAACGCGATGAAGCCCTTAGATGTCCGTACTTTGATCATGTAAATATAGAAATTGAGAAATATTTACCAAAAATATGTTGGAAATATCAAAGCATTCCACTGCCCCCCGGGCTAAAACAGGGAGAGTACTTTTCCTTTTTCTAACCCACAACTTCTGCAGCAACCCGTCTTGCTTAAGACATCATTGGCACATCACGCGAGCAAACTGAAGCGCTTTCATTGGCAATTGTGGAAAATGTAAACAAATGCACTGACTGGTGAAAACATATTCCCCTTTGCAAGCTAAAAGTGGAAACCATCCTTTAATTTTTCAATCCAACTTTTCAAGGAAAGGCCGCCATCACGAAAACTTACCATGGAGATATTGCAATTGATTCTCTAATTGGATTCTGCACACCAAAGTTTAGTTTGAGAACTAATTTCTATATTTCTAAGCACATCCTGTCAAATCTCTTACGAAGAAATTCAAAAACTGGCAACATTTTTTTTACAGATTTTGTAAAAACGTAGGCAACAATAAACAGAGGCAAATTTCGTAACAATAGTTAAATCGATCTGCCAATTCAAAAGCGATTATCCATCAGAGACAAAGCGAATTCTCTCAACTGTAAAATCAAAACAAGCAACCTGCGGTCAACCCTTTGTTTGATTTTCCAGTTGAGAGAATTCGTTTTGTCTTCAATTGATAATCGCTTTGAAATTGGCGTGTCGATTTCATTGTTGTTACAAAATTTTCCTCTATTGAAACAATGAGATTAACGATTTAAAAGAAAAGATTTCACACCTGTGAGGGCACTCGATTAAATCAAAATAAACAGAGAAAGCGTTGAAATCTGCTATTGCTCTTTACTTTAGTTTCCGTACTTACCAAAAGTTGCTCACAAAGTTTTTCATTGAAAAGGTCAGGAAAAAGTTCCATAAAACATGTTAGTTTCTGAAAAAAGAAAGAAAAACACTAACTACGGGCACGTGAAACTAATGGCCTTTAAGAATAAGTCATTTTTATGCTTTCAATTATTACAACTCCACATTTAAGTGCTTACCCTATTACTCCTCTTATATAAGTGCATCTCGTTTATAACTGCATTGCACTTAGGAGCTTGTATAAGGGCAGCGCATAATCAATCAATTTTCGTGTTTTGAGTTTTGGGAATGAACAATATTTCTTAAAATAGAAAATCTCTCTAGGATATAAAATAACGAATCCTTCGCATCAAGTCAGTCTTTAAATCTACTAACTCTGCCGAAAACTTCCTCAATTACAGTCTTTGCTTTAATCACGCAATGATGGTGTATGAACAGGGAACTTCAAGGCCGTTCGTTCTCTTGTTTCGTACTGGACCAGTCACATTTGCCTCAATTCGACCCCAACTACAAATCGTGAATTTAATTAAGATGATACTTTAAAAGTATTTGTTATAACATGTTAAAATAACGGCTACAATGTTTACCTGTAGTACGCTCATATTAAGACTGCGAAAGTCGCCTAACAGCAGCAGTAGTGGTCTGATATTTACACGAACATGATCTTTGACGCTATCCAATGCACCTCCATTTATGAACTAGAAATAAATGAAATAGCAAAACAAATCTTGACACACTTACAGTGTGACTTTCCATAAGTTATCAGACGCAAGCAGAAGACGATCTTATAATCACAAGATTCAGAGGTATAAAACGTAACAAAAACACAACAGTTTAAATTGGCCACTTCATACGTTTGTACGATCAAAGCAATTTTCCCTTCAAATTGATACGGAAACTGTTCTCAGAAACAACTGAAAACTCCGAAAGAAGACATTCAACATTTTAGTTTTTTAAACAAGTAATTTTATAGCTTTAGATTATTGGTGTATCCCCTGATAGTGACAGGTGGGCTTGCCATTGAGAAAACGTTAAAAAATTGATCGCTCCTCGAAAGTTCTTTTGTTATCATCTTCCAACATAATTACATGCAGCTACGAAATAAGATTGTAACAAAATAAATTTTCATTGGTAAACTAACCTTAAATGCCTATCCAAAATTAGCCATAAATTTCTATCCAAATTTAATGTTAAATGTCCATCCAAAATACAAATAAATTTGAAGACAAATGCTTTAGTATAAACCATAATATAACTCAGTTAACGCTTGGAGTCTTTTTATCCACCGGGTAGATACGTGTTAATTAGAAAGAAGTCTGGATCTCAAAGACAAGTGTAAAAATCCGATATTCCAAAGGGGGAAAAATGGAAATTTTCGTATTTGGGGAAGAAAAATGAATGATCTTTTTCCCTTCCCTTCTCAGTACCCAAAATATGCACCATGTCCCCCAGATCATAACAGCAAAAAAAATTCAAAATTACAATAATATTAATAGGGAAGAAAGCGGGCATGTTAAAATCTGGCTCGGGGAAAGGAAATGAACTTTAATGAAGAATATCTACACCTGTCTAAAATCTTAGATTTAATTAAATTTGCAGGGTATGACAACAAATTTTACGAAAAGTACGTACTTTAGATATTTCGTTGAATTTTCTTCCATTTGATGAGAAAATAATAAAAATTAAAAACTGGAAGCATTAATGAATCGCCTACCTTTCGCATGTTTTCCTTTCCAGCCTCCATTACTTCTGGAACAGATGAATTGATAGCCTGCAAAAATAAGTATTTGTTGCAAATAATTTAAGTATGATCAATAATATCTCCAATTTTGTGTAGAATATCACAGGGAAGGAAGAAATATTTGAGGCTTTGTTTCATTTTTTAAATATTCATTTTCATTTTTCATTTTTCTTCATAATAATTCATTTTTAAAACAATAATCTCCTGATAAACATACCTAAGATAAAGAAGAACGTATTAAATCTTAAAACAATATCAGATAAAGCTTTTCAATTTTTGAAAATTATTCCTTAAAAACACAGAACTGATTTATTTTCTTGAGTTTCTGCAATGCTTGTTGAAACTTTGTTTCACTTTTAAAACAATAAAATTATCTTTCAATTTCCCAATGAATTTTCTCAAGCCAGAAGAACCTTAATATATTTCAAAGACAAACATCTGCAAATTTTGCAAGCAAAAGACACAAAACTGCATTTATTCTTTTGGGTTTTTGCAACGTTTCATTGATAATACATATGAAAAACCATCGTTACGCAAAACAATGTTCGTTTGTAGAAATCTCACAATTGTTGAGACAGAATATTTTGTTCGTATTTTTAAGCAGGTCAAGAAACAATTTGACACCCAATAATTTAGCAGAGCAGTGTTTTATTTTTGCAAAAATTCCCCTTTGCTTAACAAATATAACGTTACTGAAATAATAAAAGAATTTAAACGGTACTGAAATGATAAAAAATTTTAAACTAGAAATACCTTGACAAGAACGTTGAATATTTTTTCTCGGGCTTGAACGATGTAGTGGCAAGAGGTCAATGCAGCTATAAATTAAAAAATAATACTTTCAGTAAAATCCTAAGGGAATATCAAGATAGGCCCTTTCTCTAAAGTATCCAGTTAATTAAATATAATTTGTGGACGTGAGTTTAAAATATTTTGAATTTTCTTACGTTCGTCAGTAGCTTTCCATCGGAAATCACTGCCCCCCCCCCCCCCTCATAATAAATGACGACGTTTACTCAGAAAGGGTGTGTCAATATGCAGCAAATGCGAATAGCAAAAATAGTAGGGAGGTTTAGATCAAGAACGAGTTCACGTAAAAGTACGACATTGAAAACAATTTAATCTAAAATTCAAAGAATAAACTTGTGAAAAATGTTGTTCCCATGGTTCTTTTCAAATCTGCAACGCCGTGCCTTTCAAATCTGCAACGTGAAAATGATTATTTTTCGTCGTCTTTTGGCAAAACAAACAAGCTCAAAACTACGGGTAGAAGAGGAAATTATAACGATAGCGAGAAGGCGTGATCTCCAAAGAACCTTTGATATTGCAAAAATAAAATGTAAGATTTACAAACAAAGCTATTTCTTATCCTAGATTGCCTATTGGGGGTGCATTTTCCAACGTTACTCGCAACCTTCTCGTTCTGGATCTAAACCTCCCTATTAATTCGTGATGATCACGTGATGATAAAAAGTATTGGCTGATGTAAATAAAATAATATCGACAAGTTTCCCTTCTGCCTAATCTCTATTCTGTGACTAGACTTTTCACTAGATTTTTCACTATACATTTAGCCAAAAATCTTGTGGTGCACAGCAAAAGTCTTGTGGTGTATAGCAGGGGTTTAATCTTGATAAAAAAAGTCGAGAGTAGAGGATTAAATTTTTTTGTTAAGAGAAGATTAAAGAAAAAATAAAAATGTAATCCCCTACTCTCGACATTTTTGAACAAGATCAAACTTCACTATACATGACTATACATGACTATACACGCTATACATTTGTATAGTAGGTGGCCAAACGACTAGACTTTTTACTAGATTTTCTGTATAGTAAAAAGTCTAGTGAAAAATCTAGTCGTTTGGCCGGGGCAAAGTTTAAATCGTACACAACAACGAACCTAATGCACTGATGCGTAATTGCGCAAAACTCTGTACATTTTTGTAGCAAGGCAATTTGGTGAGCTGGCTGTCATCCGCCTCACACAAAGTATAGAGCTGCAAAAAACAAAAAATTATTGAATGCTACAATTCATTTCTTCTTGACGAGGCTGCTATCACGGGCTTTAAGAAAAGTAAAGCTTTTATTTTATTCCCACTTTGAGTTCTCTCACTCTCAGATTCTAATAAAAACATTGAATGTAGGAGAAATGGAATGAGAGAAATCGATTTAGGCATAAAATAAAAACTATACTTTTCCAAAAGCACATGCTGCTATTATGGGAATTTATTAAACTTGGGAGAGTTTTTCGATGAACTTTTGATTCTCGAATTGAATTTTTTTCTAAATTTCTACGTAAATCATTGTCAAAACTATTATTGCCAACAATCTGTCCTAACACAATTCTTGCGGGCAAATCCCTCACAAAATTTAATTCTTTCCATTGCTTTGACAACAATAAATGTGGAAACGCTCAAATTTGTTCTCAAGCTAAACTTTGTTTACACATTCCAGGTCTGCTACCAAAACTTAAATAACTTTCCATAATGACAGCCTTATCATCAAACGATGGACTGTAGAAGCAACAGATGTCAAAAACCTAGAGTAAACATTCAAATAGAAACATTTGCAATGCCAAAACAAAACAACAAAACAACAAAACAATAGAGCACAACAACTAATAAGCACAGTACAACAAGTGGAAGCAGTGCTAATATAAACTGGAGTAAACCCCACGGGAGGAAGTACCACCTGACTTGGGTAGGGGGCATGTCCTATATTTTCGGGTCGGCAAAAGTTTTCATCAAAGCTATGATTTTGGCTCTAAACATTTCAAATCTTAAATTTTTGGGTAAAATATTAATAAATAGCATAGAAAGGTGAATAAAAAGATGTTAAAGACAGCAAAATTGCATACTATTATATTTTGGGTTTGCATTTTTATTCAGATTTTTGGGTCAGCTCAAGATTTCCTCGGACACACCTCCCTATCCAAGGTAGATGGCACTGCCCCCCTTGGGAAGTGAACTATACAGAGTTAGCAACACCAACCCAAGTAGTTCAGGACTTGAAGATCTTGATAGAGTCAACATAAGATTTGCCTCAATACCCATCTTATCATATCAAAAATATGTAAAAGCATGTTCATTGCTTTTAACATTATACGTATTCGTAAAAAAAGGAAGTAACAACTACAGCAGGAGCTGCCTTTAACATGATACGAATTCGGTGTGCTTTCGGGCAACAGGGGGAATTTTGCAAAACAAAAGATTGCTGTTTCAAAAACGACAATGCGATTTGCTACTGTGAAGAATATATTTCACACCTTCAACAAAGGCCAAGCAAATCATAACAAAGGAAATCATAAAATTTTGCTGTCTTTGTTTATTTTGATTTGATTGAGTGCGCTGAGAGTGTGAAATCTATTCTTTCAAATTGCAAATCGCATTGTTACGTTTGAAACCGCGATCTTTTGTTTCACAAAATTCCACCTGTTCTTTTAGGCCAAAATATTATCTAAATATGGGTCAAATTTCCAAAAAAGTAGGTCTTATTTCAAGACATGGTTTCAAATTTTTGGCAGCACATTCCCGTAAATCTGGGGGGTAATGTACACCCTCCTTTAAGCTTGACAGCTTTAGTGACTTTTAAAAACATAAATTCTAAAACATCAGCCTGATGCTTTACAAACCTCCGTGAAAAAAACTTTATGCTCAATAATGGTAAGATCCATAGTAAACAACCTTGGTGTCAAAGATGTACAAAAAGTATTGCCATCCTAAAAAAACAGATATTGAAGGGAAGGATTAAAAATATATTGACGCAAGTTGGTTATCAGTATAATTTGATATTCCAGAAATAGATGTGTATTGCATGCGTGATAGAGGCCCAGCAAGATATAATATCACTTCAGTTACCTCACGATAAGCTTTTAATCATGTAAACCTTTTGGATAAACAGTATTTTTATGTCTTCCCTCGTGTCTTCGACAATTTCTGAACCCGATCCGGTCCATTTAATAGTTTATTAGCATTTTGAGATTAGCAAATGACATCAGGAACTTTTACCACGTGTCATAAATACTGCAAATTGATTGGCTATTTTCAAAATATGAACAAATCAACTGGCGAAATAAATGTATTATCTTTTGTATTGTAAAACGCATTTCAGGCATTTTGTGTGAATTTAATTTACCTTTAATAGAATAGGAAATGCATTACGAACTTTTCTGATGAATTTTTAACTTAATTCTAGATTGGGTACAAGCCTGTTTTTTCCTAATTTCACATTCCATCCTTCCATGCCTCTGATCTCATCTATTCCTCCTACCCTTTCTATGCACCCCAAAGGTCCTTCGGGGTGTGGAAGGATAGAAGAAAAAAGGTGAAATAAGGAAGACCTTCAATTTCGTCAATTTGAAGGAATAGGGAATTTCGTATTTTAATTTCAATGAATTTGTTTAAATTTTGAAATTAGCCAATCGCATCCCAAGAGTTTGGTCACATGATCATAATACTGCAAATCGATTGCCTAGTTGCAAAATATAAACAATTCTCCTACATTAGAATTTGACATGTAATAAAGCGATAAAATATTTAACACATAAATCGATCTCACATCTATTTGTTATTCATTCTCAACCACAGACAACATAAGTACCAAAGTGATGACATCATAAAAGAAATTGTTTTAATTTTCTAACTTTACACCGTGTAGTCTGAAAGAACACCATAAAACAACAACTCTACACTACACATACAAAATCAGTTAAATTTGTTGAACATTGACTAAGATATGACCTCTGAATACCGGTTCTTTCCATATTTTCAAATTACTATATTTTCAAAATATATAAAACAAGCCATGATTCAATAAAGAAATTGATGTATTCAGCTGGTCATATCTTAGCCATTGTTTAATAGATTTAACTGATTTTCCACATGTAAAGTTGCTGTATAGTGTTCTTTCGGACTATATGATGCAAAGTTAGAAAATCAAAAAATACCTGCCTACCCGTCGTCTACCTATATTTTGAAATTTTAAAAAGATTCACAGCAATGCAATGTTGATCAATTAAATACACCGATTTTATTTTGATCAAAGCAAACAATATGTAAATTCTATGTTCATTAAAATTCCATGTTCTATTCTATTTTAGAAATAAAAAACAGTACTATATTGATATAAAACAAGTGGGAGTAGGATTTTCTCAGAACACTCTCCGTTATATATTGTACATGTGTACGAACAAAGTCTACCGTTATTTGAAAATCTACAGAAAAATAGTTCAACCAGACGTGAAACTGTTCTTTCTCGTGCTAAAACACTTAAATATAGGCATGCAGCGCAATCTAAAGTTAAACTAAATAAAACGTTTACCATAAGTGCAATCTGCGTGTTGGCTGGTTGGTGTCGCAACAAATGTTTCTAAGAAGGAAATTTATTCATTTATATAAGTAATGGATTCTTTGGCAACATTGAAGTGAAATTTTATAAACGAACCTTCGATACTTTAGTAGTTTATAACTTTATTGATTTAAGGGAGCATCCATGAAAAATTGGTCCACCGAGTGGGGGTTAACCCAAAAGCGTACATTTTTTGTTATCGTTAGTCTTATCTATGGTTCTTTTGCATACAACGGGGGGAGGGGAGTGAAAAATATTCCAATTAGTGCGTACGTACTTTATGGATCCCCACCCCACCCCAATGACAAACAATCTAAAACGTGATGTTTACATAAGACTTTCCCATCCAGATTTATTTAAACTTCATAAAGAATCATATCTTTAAATTTAATTTTGCAAAAGGTAACACTTCTAAACCAACCAAATCAAAGATAACCTTACGTTGGAATATCGACAATTATTATAAAGTTCTGTCCGCAATAACATTCTGAATATATATAGGTTTGCATAGTTTGTCAATGGGCCATATTAACATTCCAGTGTTAAATTGTTAAATGCATAAATAATTCGTTATTGATTTCAAAGATGTGCTACTCTGCCTTAGAATGTACTTTGATTCTAAAACACGTTGAAATAGATTCTAAAGTAATTTCCAAAGTAGGTATATTCTAAAGTATAACGGGTAGATCATAAAAAACTTCTTCCGTTTGCTTGTAATAGCATGCTAATTCAAAACAAAGAATTAGCATGCTATTAAAACGTTTCATTTACATTGGCCATTTACAATAAGCATCTGTCTGATCGATTTCACGCGGTAGCATTGAACACACGGAAAGGAATTTCCAGGAAAATTTTCAATTTAATTCGAAACACATTATTTTTGATTTCGTTATTTGGGTTCCTTAGAATTATCACAGAAGTTTGAGTGATATCTCCAAATTTAAGTTAATCATTCGGGAATTTTCCTGTGTTATTTCTATTCCTGCGTTTTTAACGAACATGAATCTACAGGATAACCCAGCAAACGGAATAACTTCTTTGGTTATTAAAAGTAAGTTCTAAAGTACATTCCAAGGCAGAGTCCAAAGTAGAGTCCGAATGAGATTATGAATTATGAACAGCAAACAAAAGTGAATAATTCTTCACTCAAATAGATTTCTAACATAACTTACCTTCGGGGGTATCATGTCTTCAAGAAGCTGGTGAATAAGAAAAATAGTCAACATTAAATACTTAAAAACAACGTAGCTGCACATACTGTAGGGTGCCTTGGAGGCTTATAAGGTGCTTTGGAGGCTTTACGGGTGCTCTGGAGGCTTTAAAGGCGCCTTGGAGGCTTTAAGGGTGCCTTGGAGTACCTTTAGGGGTACGCTAGAGTACCCCTCTGTGGTCGATGAAGTTGCCTTATAAGCCGAACCAGGTAAGAAAGGTTATTGCCGAACCAGGTAAGAAAGCAAATTGAATGAAACCCTTTTAACTCAAATTTGAATAACACAATTTCGTTGTGATGTTATTGAAACTTTTCCGTTCAACTGGCTTAGAGACGAGTTATTAAATATGGCTAGGAAAGACGGAGGAGAAATTGATTTGACATTCAAGACCCTTCTAGTATCTGCCAAATAAGTTAATTTATTTGTAAGTTGAAGCTAGCAATTAATTAAGGGATTTGGATAAGATTTAACTGGATTGAACCAAAAAACTAAAAAGCTTGCCAAATTAAATTTGTCATTTCTAAAACGCCTGAACATACTCAGATAAACAAATAACAAATTAGCATCTGGGAAAATTAAGATAATCAAGAAGTACATAGAAAAAATGATGTTTTGATTAACTTACTGCCTTGTGTGGTTCCATTAAACTGTGAACGCTCTTGTTAGTTAGTTCTGAAAGAACATCTAGCGCATTTCGAGCCTGAAATTGAAAAAAATTTGCAAAATTTTTATTATTCTCACAATTATTATCAAATAAGAATATTATTTTTGCAACATTTAATTATAAATATTAACGATAATAATGAGCGACGTTTCGATGTCATCTTAACATCATTTTCAAGGTAAATG
>JAYJMH010015153.1:0-21669 GCA_036873815.1 Phacellophora camtschatica
TAGTATCCCAAGCACAAGTACAGAAGTCGTGCTTCATCTGAAATAGCCAAAGATATTGCCCTACACATTGACCTCAGACAACAGTTTTTTGCCGGCATTTTCTTCAAAAGGCTCTCTCTTCTTTAACTCTTTTTTAGATTATGTAAGGGCATTTATTAAAAAAGGGAACTTTTGTAAATTTTTTCAAAATTGAATAAGGCAATATGGCTTTTTCCAAAATATAACATGGCATTAAAAAGATAATTTTCGAGAGAAAAAATTTTGATCTAATTTTTGGGACTATAAAAGGCCCTCTTTAAAAAAGATTCGTGATTATAGAAGGATTATAGAAGGGAGTAAAAGAGGGCACTTCTCAATTTTCCTCGTCAAAAGGGCATATTTATCAATTTTGAGGGCACTTTCTCCATGTATGCAAACAAGTGGGGGCGGGGTAACCAGTGTTAATTGGGGCACAGGCTAGGAGGGGGCACCGGTTCCTATGTCTCTGGTAAAGACATAGATCTGGCAGCTTTGTAAAATTCTTGGATTGGGTCATGATAAAAATTCCGCAGTAAAGTCTCCCCCCCCCCAACCCATCCGGGCAAATTGGCTATTTTAACGACAAATTGTCAATGGAAAACAAGTAATTCTCCTTTGCAACAAATCGCATGGTTCTATTTTTGACGCACGACATACTTAACTTAAGCTTTGTCGTGAAAGCTACTAAAAGACCATTGCTACTTACAGACAAAAACGAAACTTATTTACAAATGTTAAATTCTGCAACTAAACTGTTAATTGTCAAATATTCTAAAAGCCAAGCTAAAATGTTTACGAAACGCAAAGCATTTCAAAATGCAACTGAACACAACATATTATCTTAATATTCAAATTCAAATTTATGCAAATATATATACGTAATTTATGCAAAAATATTCAACACAAATATAAACAAACCAATTAAATATATATATTTCTTAATATACCATGTTGGTGTGGCTGCGACCCACACAACATAAATTTGCATAATTATGCTATAATTATGGCATAGCTACGGCGGTTTACCTGACCATTTTAATTTGTTTAAATAATTCGACCCAGATTTCTTTTCCACCCACTTCCTTAAAGATACTTATCTCACTCTTTCTCACATTATATTCATTGAACCCATCCTCGATTTCAGCTTCAATTCTCTCTTGTTCCTCAACCGCTTTCGACTGGACAGTGCCATCGTTGTATTCACCCATGCTGCTCGTTCCGTAGACATGCTCAGCGGTTCTTCGAAGACTCGGTTTGTCGAACGAAAAAACGTTTTCCCCTCCCCATTTCTCTTTGGCATCCGATTTTTCAAAGGCAAAAGGCAGAAGATTTTGCGCTTCCTTTAAACACTTCGCAAACTGAAAGTTATCTGGCAGAACGTCGCTAAGCACGGCCAATTTCATGAACTGCAAGAAATCTTTAATTACAATGCACTTCCATTCTTTGGGACGCTCGGCCTCAACCTGAGCGATGTAGAGCCCATGCAAGTCGCCGCCACCCCAAACGTTGTCGTCGTCAACTCGCATGCGGTAACAGTCAACAAGCCATTCAGCCCCCTCTTCTGCTGAAAACTTCTTGGCCCAGCTTTTTTTGTTGGTCATGGCTGCATCCATATCCTCTGGACTGCACACCGTTATGCCAATTCCATCACGCCCGATTCCACCAAACCCTCCGCCGCCAAACGCTTCACCACCAAACCCTCCGCCGCCAAACGTTCCGCCACTACCACCAAACGGTCCACCGGGAGGGACATGAGAATCATTGCATTTTCTGTGCGTCTTTTTGTGGGTCTTCCAAAACGGTTTTTGACATTCTCGGTTACAAATTGCAAATCTTTTCGTAATACCGTAATTAGCAGGGCAATAATCGCATCGAAATGATTTTGCAGCATCAGGCAATCCGCATTGAACGCACGACTTATTGTCAGCCATCTTTAATAAAATAAAAAATAAGTAAAAACAGATAGTTGAGATAGTAAAACACCATCTCCAGATATATGAAAAATATTATTCGTTCTTAAAATACACATTTCAAAATACGTTTTTAAAAACAAAATGTAGCTACAACTCTTATTTTTCAAATATCTAAAGATGAGAGATGGTGTGTGAGATGATCTGACGTCTTCGACCGAGAAACAGTTATCATTCTATAATCACAGCATTATCATATCACGGTTAACTGTAAATGTTTTACTCTTCTCTAACACAAGAAGAGTTTTTGAAACTTCAAGCGTAAAATCAGAAATACGAGATTTTTGGCGCTAATCACAGATCGTAATCACTAATCATTAACCTTAATCACTGTCAATCACAAATCAATCTCAAATTTTTCACCGACATTTTAGCTTAATGATTTGTTGCTGATTTTAAAATATACTGAGCATCGAAAAGTTTCGGACGATCAAATTTTCGGACAAAAATGGGTCCGAAACCATTAGAAGTGTCCGAAAGTCTTTTTGGCATATTTCTCTTCAAAATATATCCGTATCAAGTGCTATAAAGTTTCATTTTGGCATAAAATTATGCTTTATCAGCCAATATATAACATATTTATGGTGGAAGATTCACTTTATTTGCTAAAAACGAAACCTTTGCTTCAAATTATGCAAAATGTCTCCGAAACTTTTTGTTTCGGCCACAGCAGATTTTTTTTTACCTGTGAGGGGGTTAAAACATCAAAGATTTTTGTCGCTGGTGATGATCTTTGAGACCAAGCATGTTTTGATTTGTCGTTGTCGCTGGCGACGAGAGACAAAAATCACGCTGCGTGCGGCCGGGGACCAAAGACGAGTTTTACATACTTGAACCAATCAGAATCGGTCTTCGGATCACGCGCCTCTCTTTGTTCTGCCAAAACAAGACGGAGGACTATTCTGAAAAACTGAAAAGAGGCATGTTCACGACAAAAATATGAGCTTTGTGCGGGGAGCAATTTTCGTCTCTGGCGACAAAACTCTGCTGTGTACGCTATTTGTTATTTGTCTAGAAACATTTCATTTATAGCTAGGTATCAGAATTCAATTTTTCTATATTCTACTTTACTATATCTAGTTTACTAATTTTCATGTATGTTGTAAATATTTTTGTAGTAGGCCTTAATTAGCTGTAATTTTAGCTATTTTAAATTGTAAAGCCTATATGAAATAAAGAAATAATAATAATAATAATAACAGAAAGAAAGAATGTTAGTGTAGTAAGAAAACGCAAAAAAGCATTTTTCAGTAAAAATTAAATAACAGAAGTGACGCCAGCAAAAAAGACACAAAATTCTCCAGTAAGCCGGTTGTTCGAAAAAAAGATATACTATATTATCTCTAATAGTACAGCTGAGAGTACAGCTGTATTGTTTCAACTGCTCCTAAGAGGGCGGGGTTATTGGAAAACCGGGATCATCAGAAAGGCGGGTTTATTGTTTCAATGGCGAGGAGGCGCTATTAAAATTTCAACCTATGTTTGCAAAGTATAAGGTCACCGGTAGATTTAAACAGGAGAAATTAAATGACCGAAAATTGTGACAACTAGCATGTGGGATCAACAGAGAGACGGGTTCATTAATTAAATCTCCAGTAAAAAGGCGGCTTTATTAGAGATACGGCTTTGATAGGAAGGGGTGTACTATTAGAGAGAAAAGGGTATGTTCCCAGAGATGTATCCAACATCGCAGGAAGGGTTACCCCTGCATCGATCATTGCATTCGTTTCAAAAAGCCCTTGATCACAGTCAGCTGAGGCAAAAAGCATTTTATAGTAAGCCTTTTGTTCGAAAATATCTTTCTAGAGCTGTATCCAACATCGCAAGAATGCTGGATGCTACATCGATCTTCGCAGTCGTGTCAAGAAGCTCTCAATCATAGTCAGCTAAGACAAAAAATCTTTTTTCATTAAGCCATTTGTTCGAAAAGATATATGTTCCTTGAGCTGTATCCAACATTGCGAGAAGGTTGGACGCTACATCGATCACTGCATTTGTGTCAAGTAGCTCTCGATCATATTTTAACCAATCAATAGCTATGTGTTTGTTCTTTATTGATACATAAGCCGTTTATGTTTAACCTGATAATGGAGACATTATCTCGCGCACAGTTTTGACAACTTTCACGTGCCAGGACAAGGGACGGTGTTCAATGTGACATTTGAAAACAATGGTCGCCTTCTTTAAATACAGGGGACACGAAACGCACTGTTCATATTGTCTATGATTCCAGTTATCACTGTGTAGCTAAATAATTTAAACGATTTCAATAAAAATTTTAAGGTTAAAGTATACAGTAAAAATTGTATACTGATAGATAACTGGCAGCTTCTTCTAATACATTTTTCAAACAAGATCAAGGTACAACAAAATAATTCGCAAAAGTATAATTCACGAGAGCACAGAGGTAAGTTTAGATTCATTAATTATTTGTGACAAAATTTTTGTGACAAAAACATTTGGCGTACAAAATGTTAATTGAAATTTCATACTGGCTGATTATTGCTAATGAAAAGACAATCACTTTTCATAGTTTGTTAGCGTCCATCCAAAAATCCGATCGTGATCAATTAGCAGAGTTTTTCCGTTAGGGGGAGGGGGTTTCTTCGGAATCTGTCAGCGTGATTCTTCTGAGAATTGAAAAAATTCGGAAGATAATAATATTTGAAGTTGTTGTTTTTTGGTTTCTAGACCATCAGTATCGTCTTCTTTCCGGGTCTCCTACCCCTAAATAGTACCTAAACCTACTCCTAAATAGTACCTAAACCTACCCCTAAATAGTACATAAACCTACCCCTAAATAGTACCCAAACCTACCACTAAATAGTACCCCCCTTCCCACGCCATGAATATTGTAATTGCTACACACATTACAAAGAAGAAATGTAACAATATAACATAAGGAAAGATCTAATATCAAAAGTGAGGTTATAATAATTTCTTCTGCAATTATTGCCATTAAACCAAGAATCGAGTCGGACGGATTTTTTTAAAAAATTCTACTTGCCACTTGCAGATCAACCGAGTCAAAATTTACAGAGAGATAACTTTTTAAACTCCCGGATTCATTTCAAATTAATAGGCATATCCTATCTATAGTTCAACCTGAACGGGGCAACACTTTCAAACAAATTTAATTCAAAAGATAAACTTACGTTAAAATCTCTGAAACTATGATATAAATTTGTTCGCATCCACATCCTAAAGTATGGTGTGCTGTTTAGCACATGGTGTGCTGTTTACCACATGGTGTGCTGTTTAGCACATGGTGTACTGTTTAGCACATGGTGTGCTGTTTAGCACATGCCACATGGTCCTTCCCGGATTGATTTCTAATAGACCCTTTTTGGAAACATAACCTGGTCTCGAGGCTGTATCTGGAAATTGTTATTATTGCCTCTTTCACAACAGACATAGAGATTTAAACGTTTTTGCACTTATGGAAATTTCCTTAATGTTGAAAATCCTGTAACAAAATAGAACTAATTTCACTTCCGAAAAGGTCCATTAATCAGGAAAATCCTATCCAAGTTAAATTCTGCACCAGGTAGCACTTACAAAGCAACTTTATTCAGAAGATAAACTTACGTTAACATATCTTAATTAGTATGAAGTTCTGCTCGCATTTACCTCCAGAAAATACGACGTTTTAGCAATATTTTAGCAATATTATAGGCCTTATTCGAGGCAAGAGGACAAAAAGGTTATAAAATTACTGAATGTATTCTGGAAATAATAAGGCAACATGCATTTGTCATTCGCCAATGAAACTTTCGACTGACTAAAGTTATAAAACTGAAATCTAATTTCCAAAATTAAAAAAATTCAGAATTCGTTGTTTTACGCCAAGTCTACTTTCGCATGAACTAGAAAAGCTTTATAACTGAAAACTGACGTGCATGATGCAACTAAAAAAATGACATGACAGCTGCTGCGGCACTTGAAAACTATTTTAAGGTCTAGGGTCATGCAAACACGTGTTTGCCTTGCTCCTATTTCCAACTATCTGAAGTAGCGACCATAATTTATTAAAAGCACTGCCAAAAAAAGTCTTTGGATGTTTATTTTGGCCAGACAGTTGAATATTTCTCTTCGAGTGTTGATTCGATTGTGCAGCAAGTTATTCACAAGAAAGGTTAAACAATTTGTCATGATATTGAGTAGTTTCAATGCAGTAAAATATGGCATTTTTATGAGCGACCTGGCTTTGATGCACGTTGTAAGTTTAATTCAATTTTCATTCAGCAACAAAACATGCACAACTACAACAACGAAATTATAACCAAAACTAAAATACTTTAAAAATTTAAAACTACAACGATAAAGGTTACCAAATTGATGTTGCCTAGCACACTGAGATGCCAACCGAAACGGTTTTCGAGCCCGTTATCGATATCTTTCGACCAGTCATTTTTCCTCGTGTTGCTGCTGTCAAAAAACGCATCCAAAATACCCTTAAAATTTGAAGTAAACTCTTTCACACCCCTATTATTTTCAAATTAACAGGCAAATCCTATCCGTTGAAATATAAAATTAATATAAAGTTCTGTCAGCATTTACCCCCTGAAAATGACAGGAGTGAAAGGGCCAAACGCTTTATAAGCAAGTATGGTGGGATTTGAGAATTTGAGAAACGCGAGTTATTGCTTCCTAACTCTTGTATCCCTGTGGCATGTACCAACACGAGTACAGAGACACGGGGAAGAATTTAGAAACAGCAACTCGAGTTTCCTTAAGCTCATCAACTAAAGGTATAAACCAGAAAGCATTTATATTCTTTTCCACTCACCCGTGCTTTTCCACTCACGTCTTACACTTGACCAAGATAACAATGATTTAAATTAACCAATATGGTATTCCCCATGTTTTCTCAGTAAGGCCCGTATTTAAGAAAAACCATTTATACGAAACTTCAAAGCTCAATATCTCAGAAGAACAATGGGAAAACAACATAAAATGTTCGTCAACAATAAGTCTCAATTCGAAAAATTGGTTTCTTAAAATGCTGGACCTTACTGTATTACAAAACGTGATCATTGTATGGAAAAAGATCATGCAAATTTACGCTTTTGCGTTTACGATTTAGTTGATATGTTAAAAAAACCAAAATAGCTCAGTTGAAGAAAAACATTGGTCTCAGAGTGAATTAATCCTCATGTTTACGAAAATCCCATCGTTCGCTGTTTTTAAAGATCGAATATCAAGCCTGTACCACAAAACGTCACAGTTACATGTTATCTATCATTGCATTGTACCCTAGGGGTGAAATTTATATATTTTCATATTTCATTTTTATATCAACAGAAAGGGTTACCCTTCAGAAATGTAAATTCTTGAGGGGTGGAATTATATTCGTTATGCAAGGCTGCCCCCTTTTTTTAAAAAGAAACATGGCTAAGGCTCCACTAGACTAGTGAAAGTTTCTTAATTTTAGACTATTTTTGATCAAATTTCACCAGTAGAAGGTTTTTAAAAGTTTATTAAAGTATATGAAAAAATTCTGTTCTTGCAATGAATTTTTTTTTTCAACAAAAACGTTAACAAAAACTATATTGTACAGTACATATTGTACAGGATAAAAAGTTATAAACACAGTCTTTAATGAATTAATCATCTGACATCATGTCCACTCCATTAATATCATGAAGAATTATGCAAGACTTGCTGTCCCCAATAATTACAAGAACAACAGTTATTTAAAACAATTGATTAATTAAACTTTGGTTCTCAAATAGAGTTGCAAGCATGAAGCTGTTAAAACTATCACGAAACATCCGCGCTTCCAAAATTATTTAGATAGGAATAAGTTACTTACTGTTATGTCACATATATACGAAACATATATACAAGGTTTGTTTTACCCATTTCAAGTCATGTTACCATACCTTTGAGAAGTTCTAGTATTGTTCTACGTTTTGCATTTATGGCATAAGTTTTCATGGCACGAAATATGTTAAGAAAATCAAAAGATGTTTTATCAAGAGATTGGTCACATGACTTGAATTGGGTGTAAACAAACCCTATAGGTCTATTTCCCAAATACATTTCAAAATCAAAGAATAATAGCACTCGTGACCCGTATGAAATAACAAAGATCATTATTTATGTCCAGTTAAGCCTATGTGATAAGTTGTTTCAAGTAGTCGCAGGAATTTTTTTGCGTTTCAGTAGGCAAGCTCGCTAATGTAATCGCAAACTGTTGCAAGATTTTTAGAGGTGTTTCCATGCAGCCGCAATTCATCGCAACTAAATTTATCATTTTTCTTGCGATCGCTTGCAGCTTTTTGCAACTTCTTTCGAACAAACATCGCTTCCAAAGTCAATAAGACTCAAATTCACTGCTCTGTTCAAAAGTTAAAGATCAGTTGAGCATTCCCGGATTGACGTCATCGCAGGCGGCAAAGATTGTTCTTAAAACAATAATGCCTGCAACATGCCTGCAACATGCCTCACTTTGTGCAAACGATATTTAAAATATTCTTTACCTTCTTTTTCTCTAATAAATACTATTTTTCCGCAGATGAAGAATTTCAACAGAGCTCTGAAGAACATAATGATTGCGTCAATATTGTGCGCAATCGCCTTCACGAAAAACTCCCAGCAAATTCAAGGTAAAATTTGCAAACTTTTCTGATATAAGAGAGTGAGGATAGAATAGAGTCAGGGGCATAGAGTAGGGTCAGGGTCAGGGTCAATTCTTGCTTGAGGACTCTTGGGAGGACACTTTTGTTTAGAAGGGCAAAAAGGGCAGATGTGCCTTAAAAAAGCAATCTAGAAAGATCACTTCGATCAATGAAAAGGGCATCCACAAAATCTTCGAGGGGAGGTACAGTGGCCCAAGTGCCCTCCGGGTTCTACGTCTCTGCATGGGGGTAAAGTCACAAGAACATGTACCAGATTTCCCAAGAACCTTGCTAAAAGTTGGAAGTTCTTGGCAACAAAGCTGTTCAATATATCAATCGAAAATATACCTCATATAATTTTCTTCAATATTTCAGTTATAAACGTTGAAATTTCATTTTCCGTTGATTGCAGAATCAACTAATTCCAAACTTCAAATTTGTGATCAGCCGAAACCATAGCTTTGGTTGTGAAATGTTCAAGAAGTCAAGAAACAGTACCGGTCACGAAAGCGCACACAACGTATTTTTGTCGCCAACGACGAAGATTTTTGTCGCCAACGACGAAGATTTTTGTCGCCAATGTATAAACTTGTTCCCCGCACACACACACCATGATTTTTGTCATGAAAATGCCTCTTTTCAGTTTTGCAGCATTGGTTTTCGGATCACGTGCCTTGCTGTATTCTGCAGAAACGAGACGGAGGACTGCTCTGCAAAACTGTTTCACGACAAAAATACGTACTGTGTGCAGGGAACACGTTTATACGTTGGCGACGAAAATTTGCTGTGTGCGCTAGGCTTTACTCTCATAAATGATTTGGGATAAACTCTAAAAAAAGTTACAGAAACGTCCTTCTCATCCTCTCTTATACTTGAGCATTGTAAAAAAGTTTCAGTCCCGTCTAAACTTAAACCCGAAAATATCAGTGTCCCGTCTTCAAATGCAACTGTCCCATAAATTACATAACTTTTCACCGACCACTACAGCTATACAAAGATTTAGAATTTGTAAGGGCATTGACCCGTAATCGTAAAAGGTCAAAGTGATGTTAGATTTAAAATCTTGACCTAACAAACGTTTTGCGGTCGGTCATATCTCTGAAACGTTTTGTATTGCTGTTGGTTTCACAAAAAGTGTGTAGAAATGCGAAAAGATTTTATCGGACTAAAATTTGTATCCAGAATTAAATAAAAACTCAAAAATGAAAAATCTTAAAATTTTGACAAACTTCCATAGTGGCATTATCTGGAAAAGGAGGGTTCCTGTTTTTAATGTTACCAACGTGTAAGGCACGTACAGTCTTCTTTTTTTATAAGAACCAGACAATTTTTACCGAGGCTCGATGTTCTTAAATTGTTCATATTTTTGCACAGATGTTTCTTCTGTAATTTTATCCTGATTGACGACGTGACCGGTTTCTTCTGTTTTGCTTCATCAGTGCATAGAGCATCCCTCGTGTTGATATAGACAGGAATATGCATAGTAAGTAACACTCACCGAAAATAATTTCGAAACATGGTACGAATTTTTTGGAGATCGTGGATCTGATCTGAGTATGTTCTTACTTATCAAAAAGAACGTATGTAATGTAATTTAATCTGTGTATATAAGTTAGGTCAAGGGAGGGCATGTTCTTCTAGAAACAATGGTCTATGTTTTTCGCAGACTTCGCAGAGGTAAAAAAAAAACACATTCTTTTGGGCATCTCTCGGAAAGCGGCAAACTTTCGACCCCCCGAAACCTTCTGCCTCCGACGCTGGAATTAGGTTATTTTATTTATTTTTTATTAAGTTATTGATCAGGTAATGAGATTTTACCAAATGGAAGTGTGATGATCGCTTAAACCAAACTTTCCGTTATTTTTAAATAAACGGGAAACACATCTTTTTGGGATACCTATAAAATATGTGTATACTAGCGTAAAAATTTATAACCTCCCTAATTTTTATTTTAGATTCCTTTTTGGATGACGACAATAACCATGCCAATGACGTTCAAAGAAACTCAAGCAATCTTTTACAAATTAACGGAACAGGGAATTTCTCTGACAACAAAAGCCATGGCAGCGGTTTATCTTCTGGCTCAGGAAACAGTGGATCACTCTTGCCTTGCAACAGGTGTTTCGGCCATGGAACATCAACTACGGTTGATCCAAGATGCAGGAAAGGGTGTAGAGGAAATGGAGATCCTTCAGGAATAGGGGCCAAAAATAGCCCCCTCCCCACACGGGGAGACAATATGTTTGCTTTCATGGCAGACACAACCCAAAGCAACGAGATGAAAAAGAATAATGAAGGATTCAACAGAACGAAATCAAAAAACAACAAAAAGATCCAATATTACTTGATACTTTCAAGTCTCATTATAGCAGTTTGTATCGTAGCAGGAGTGATAGCAAAGCGAAAAATTGGATGTATTATGCGCCGAAGACGCATAGGAACAGTGTTTATGTTTTCAGAGCAAGAAATTCAAAGTAGTTCGGATATTTAACGATGATCTGTTTCGTAACTACTGCATGTTGCTACACAAAAACGGTCGCTGTTGCAGTGCAAAGTAAAAATGGTTCGTGGTCAAGTTGGAAGTATGCAAAGAGTGATCTCCTAAACATGCACTTTAGAGTATGGCCCACGAAGTATTTTTTGCTGGTGACAAATTACATTCCAGCTAACATTGACTTTTTGCTAAATGTTTGCTATAATTTTATATTTTCAAGAACTTTTGCAAAAAGCATGAAACAAAATAATCTTGTGTTTCTACTGTTGTTGCCAAGAATGAATCATGACCTATTCTCAAACTATTAATTTAAATTAGTAAGGCGAATGCAAATTTAAAGAAGTTATTTTTTATAAAGAGAACAACTCTCAAAGATCATATCATAATTATAATCTTTCCAGCTGTAACACAAGTCTCAGGAGGATCTGAGCCAATGTAAATGTCTCTCCAAAAGAATCACATGTACTGCAGTATGTATTATACCACATTCACACTGACACAGTAAATCCAACTTTATCTAATCCAGATTAAACTTCAACCAATCAAATGCATTTGAATTGTCAAATTAACCCATTATAATGCATTATTAGTCAACAGATTGGAACCAATGAGTGGAGTGTAAGTACAAGACCCATCGGTAAAGGCTTTAAATCAAACAAGTTTGAGATTAATTAACAGTTTCTTGTGGGAAAATAACTTCTAACTAATAACTCAGACAAGAGCAACCGCCCAACCACTTTGTGTAAGTTTTACATCCATTTGCACTGTTTTTTCACTGCATAGTGTTTACTGTTTTTGCAGCCCAGTCAGCTAGATTTCTCCCTGAAGAACTTTTGCTCCCAATCCTCCAAGTCGAGTTTCTCTCCTCAATATTTCCTATGAAAGATATATTTCTGGGACCCAAGGCCAGGTTAAGAAGGGGGGGGGGGATTAAACACAAAAAGTGGCCTAAATTTCCAACGGTTGCTCAATTTTTCTGACATAAAGCCTTTAAAATGACGGTTTTTCTGACAAATTGGTGAGCTCTGGGGGTGCAATTTCTGTCTCTGCTGAAGATTTTGTATTTGGTGTTGAAACATCTTTGGGGTGAACAAGGTTTCCAAAGAAGAAATTCTGTCAGTTAAGACGATTTGTGTGATATATTGTCATATTATTTTCTGTTAATTTCGTACTACTTTGTAAATGGATGCTAATTGCTAGACCATGACAAGATTGATTAAACGTTTTAAACACAATTGATACATTTATATCATATATATATATATAATTTTGTGTTTGATTTCACAAATTCTTTCTCTTCTCTTATAAATTTACAACAGCCTAAAAATACCTTTTACCCGATTCGTTGCATGTGTTTTTAGTTTTATGCAAAATTTTAGAAATAAGATGTTCTAGACACAGGTATGCATTTATTAAATGAAACATTAACGTACCTTCCAGAGGGGGGGGGGGGTACTCCTACAAGAGAGGTACTGGGGGTGTGCTGCTTTATTAAAATATATCCTGTATACAAAAACCTACAAACAAAGATAAATACCATACACATACCCTGTGGTAAAATTTATAACCCCAGTTTATCAAGTGAAATATAATATATACTCTCCTGTCTTACAAATATACTCTCCTGAAATATGCTCTCCTGTAGAACGCAAAGTTTACTTAACAAGAAAAAGTATCCCAACAGTGCTAATCCTACTATATGCTGAGCACGAGGGAGAGCAGCACGACCAGGCCGGAGATAAATCTCATAAAAATGTTTGTGCACATATTTTTCTGATTCGAGTTGGGTTTGTTTTGTTTTCATTCATTGCATTTTCCACATTATTCAAGGTCTTGTGCTGTGAGAATTTTTTCTTTTTACAAACACTCACGTTTAGGCCTATTTACGTTTTTTATGCTGTTTTTGCGGCGTGGTGTGTGTTTATCGCTCGAACAAATCGTTTTCGTGCTGCTTACAATAATACTTTCAAACTTTCAATAATAAGAATACTTTCAAAGAAAGATATTTTTTATATTTTCAAGGATAAAAACTTAAATAATAATTTACCTTTCAGAGAAAACTCAAGGTAATGCTTTTTCTTCAAGATTATTGAATCTTTTTTCTCTGCGCTTTACTTTCCAAATCATTCCAAAAAATGAAAAACCCCGGGAATTTTCTTAGAAGTGACAACCTCGTTCCCAAGAAAATTAAAAAATGGCTTGATGTAGGACTCCTATAAGGTGTCAAAATATGTGCGTGACATCGGTGGAACAAACTTGCATAGTCTGCGCGAATTTTAGCTCTCAAGAATGCCCAGGGGCAGTGGGACACTTCTTATAAATTTAACTTAGATAATAGAAAGTAAATAGTAGAAGATATCAGTCTGAAGAATGTACTCATTTTCACTAAGATGCTTGACTTGTAATGAAAAAGCAAGCGTTTTTAAAAAAAAACGGCCTTGACTACTAACAGACAACTCCAAAAGATACTTTCATAACAAACACTTTTAAAATTGTGATAAAATCCAATAATAGAATATATTGAAATGTAGACCGTAAAAATTTCATGTATCAACATGGTTTCCAAATGTAGATCTTTGCGACGCTAAAACACTTCCACACAGAAATATTCATTAAATTGGTAGAAATTGCATTTTAATTTGAAAACAAAACTTTACTTAAAAGAATACGACAAGTTAAATTCACGGGCAATCGCACAAAACTGACAGTTTTTACTTTCAAACAATTCACGATTGAAAGAGAATTAATTTCATCACAATAAAAAGGGAAAGTTAGTTTTTTACAAACAAGCAGCAGGTCAAATGAATGAATTCGCCAGTCTTCACTGTGAGTAGTAATGTCGGTCGTAAACCTATAACAAACAAAACGAAAACATTGAAAGTTCTTTCGTATTTTGGCAGTTTCTTTCTTATTTTCAATCACTCATAACAAATTTATGTATGTGTATTGTTATTGCATGTGTGTCGATTCTTTGTTGAATACCGTAATAATTCAATTAAGCTCTGGGGGGCTTATTCAAAATTCGCTTATTCGAGAGGGGGAATTATTCAAAAGTCGCCTTCAAGAGGGGGGCCTATTCGAGAGGGGGGCTTAATCAAATTATTACGGTGTATAAATATTTGTAAATATATTTACTGATACTTCGCGAGCAAATAAAATAACGCTTGGAAAGTAAAAAAATTAAAGGGAAAATGCCTCACTTCGAATTAAAATATGACAGACTGAAGATATAAACAAAAATCCTTTTTTTGGAAAGATGAACATTAAAGAAGTTAACTAAGCAGTTTTTGGTTTTTTCTGTTTACATCCTATTTGCTTCCAACAAACGCAGTTTTCATAACGCAGGAGGGGTAGCTATATAAGAAGTAGGAAGCGTTTATTTATTTTCATAAATTTGGTTTAAAAGCGGCATTTATTTGAGACGTATACAGTATGTTTCTCGTTGTCTTTATTTCACCAAGGAAATAAATTATTTTTTAAAAAGTGAACACAAAAATATACCTCTCGCATCGTAGATCCCATTTGTGCCGGTGAATTAGTCACGTGTACACCTGCCTCTTTCAATGCTTCAATCTAAAGAAAATAAACAAACTTTAGCCTCATTGCATAATTCCCACCTTTCGCTCCTTTCCACCTTAATTATGACCACTCTTGCCCAGTCCGCTCAAGGTGGCGCCAGCAAGTGAAATCTAAGCAAACTTGAGAATTAATTTAATCTTATAACTCAATAAAAACATCACAAAACCATAAAACGAAGTACATTATTGTCTTGGTGTTTTGGATAAATTTTGTCATATTTTTTATTTTTATTTTTTGAGCTTTAAAAGCAAAATAATGTGCAATTATATTTTAAATAAACGTGTTTCTAGCAGCAATCATAAAATTTAAAAATAATACTAAAAGTAAGAGAGACAAAAATACCTTCTCGACGGCTCCTCCTTTTCCACCCGAAATGATAGCCCCAGCATGACCTGAAAAATTTCAACGACAAGAACAAATTAATTCATTATATGCAATAAAGAATAAAATGAATAAATTTAGTGAATAGCTACATGCTGCAACTTCAAATTTTAACATATGCAGATCTAAGAACGTTAAGATATGCAGTGACAAAACAAATCAATATTCTAAATACACTCCCTGCTTCATAACCTCAACTCACAAAAAAAAGCTAATTTACATATCCAGCAGCTACCCTCTTCTATTCTACCGTCAGGCATTAAGAGAAATAAGAGAAGTCTAGGAAAATGTGGAAGAAACTAGGAAGAAACATTCCTGAAAAATCAAGAACTCAAATATTTTAGACAGTTTTAAAGACATAATTCTGGATGGTATGGTAAATTAAAAATTGATACCTAGTTTGTTAACATTTGTGCATCGAGAGTCAAGATATTAATTCTGCAGATATTAACGAATAAACCTCATGCAATAATGCAAAATAACAGCTTACCCATTCTCCTTCCAGGGGGTGCAGTCATACCAGCAATAAAACTTACTACTGGTTTCGAGTTTTCTCCAGAATTATGTTCAATCAAAAATTCAGCAGCTTTTTCTTCGGCTCCACCTCCGATTTCCCCGATCATTATAATTCCTGGTAAATTTAAGAGAGCAGAGTTTTATTCTTTAATTCGTTTTGTTTAACCAAAAATAACTTCATCCACTTTACAATACTCTTTGCAGAAAAATCTAAAAAATGCAGCAATATAGATACAGTTGACATCTCGAATTCTCACGGAAAATTTAAATCTGTTCATGATAGAGAATGACAAATTGCGTTGTTCAGGTCTATATCTTTTGTTTATAAGTAAAATTTAATTGAACATAAAGCCACAACCAAGCCATCAATTCGCAAGTTGCATTCACTTGGATGTTAATCGATAGCAACAACATGATAGCATGACAAAATAAATAGCATATTGGGTTGAAAGGCTCTTTGATGCTGTAGTAAAACATTCCGCTCAAGATCAAGGCAACTAAGTGTTTAAAAGATGAACATCAAACCTCTTGTGTTGTCATCTTTTAAAAACACGTCCAAACAGTCAATAAAGTTTGTGCCATTAAATGGATCTCCTCCGATTCCTACACAAAGTGTTTGCCCAAGTCCAACTTGGGTAGTTTGATGAACTGCCTCATATGTCAGTGTACCAGAACGTGAAACAATTCCTAGAATGAAAAAAATAAATAAATAAAAAATCAGAAAGTGTGAGAATATAAAATTACATATTTTCCTTTCCTGTTTTTCATAAAAAGTGAATTAACAATGTCAGTTTAAGAGGGCACGAATCAGATTTCAATTTCTTCCGAATCTGGACAGATTTCAATTTTTTCAGAATATTGGACGAATAAAATACGAATTCCAACTCTACAAAGTCAACCAAAAACGGAATTGGCACCAATAAAATACACCCTAACTTTAGTTCGTTATAGCTTGTTAAACTGTATTTTAAACTTTACTTAAATTTAAAAATTTATTCATAGGATATTCTAAAATACAATATACATCCTATACGATCTATGAAGCTTAACTAGCCTCAATCAAATCAATCAAATCAATCAAATCAATCAAATCAATCAAATCAATCAAATCAATCAAATCAATCAAATCACTTGCCTATTGTGCCAGGTCTATGAATGTGACCAGGCATAATTCCAATTTTACATTCACCAGGCTACAAAGAAAATTTTTTATTAGCTCCAGCCACTAATAATAAAAAAAAGGTAGTTTATGACACATCTAATAATTATCTTTAAAATTGACTGTAACTCGACATGGGTGTGACTTCAAAATATATGCCAAGTCAAGCTCAATTGTGTTAAACTTAATCCAACAGAGAGTGGATCAAATTAAATCAACAAGCTTCGTAGCTAAGCAACCAAACAGAAACAATTTTGCTGTAGACAAACGTATGCAGAAGGTTTGGCACATTAGATGAACAATATTGATCTGGAAGTCACGCTTTTGCTTCAAATTTCGACTAGTTGCTCCAAATTTATTGCCATGCTGCAAAACCCAATTAATTTAAACAATACTCTCTTCTCATTTACTTTATTGAGAAATAATGCTTGACACACAAGAAGCATAATTTTTGACCTCAGACTCTCTCAGATTCTTCTAAAACGTTTTCATATAAATTAAAACGAGATATGATATCAAAATATTAAAACAAATTGCGATAATTGTGTATCAAACATAAGCTTCTTAGTTTATCATCTTATATTATTATTACATATACCCGTATACTCATACCAAATTTATTGTACTTTTGCATGTTTGTTACTGTTATTGTTATATCTTTATGTTATTTTTTTTTACAGATTTTAGTTATCGGCCCCAGCAAAGATAAGCTTTGCTTTCCTAGGGTCAAATAGTTTGCAACATTTTTTAATATTGTCATTTTTGCATTCTATGAGTAAAATTGAATCGAATTGAATTGAATAGAACCAGCTTCTTACGACGGTCGCGTTAGACCTAGAAAAGTGGACAAGGAAGCAATAGATTGCCACAAAGTATGCCCAACTATTTTTACAATGTTTCTAGCAAAGAGTAAATACAAACCTGAAAAAAGTAGGGCAGACTGCCATGGGTTCTTATAAACCCATTTCTAATGTCAAGTTTCTAAAAGTCCTGCATTTTGTTGTACGTCCAAAACAATTAAGGAAGTTAACAGATTATAAAAGGGTCTGCAAGGACACCGAAAACCTTTCTTAACTACAAAGAAACTGCGGAATCATGCACATTTCTGTATCCGTTTGGCAGCAATTCAAACAATGGCGGCTTCGGATAGTATTTAGATAAAAACGATGGTGAAATCTAAGATTTTAGAGTAAACCTGGGATACAGCAATTCGGAGATGTCATCAAAGAAGAAAATAGAGATGAGCTATTACAATCTAGTCTCAGCATAATATGGATTATGGGAGTGTAGTGAGAAAATTTTAAAACTGTTTTTTTACAAGAATTATTACTTTTTATGCATGGTTGGGCTATCTTGACTACCCTATTTTGGTTGGGAGGCAAAATAAAACCTTAAACTAAGACCTGAACAGAAGCACATATTAACTTGAAACTTTTTGTTGTTGTAGCCCATGACAAAAGTTTCCAAAAACAGACATTTGAATTTAATTAGTCAGTTAATTAGTCTATATTGTTCTGAGAACAATAAGCCCCCTTCCCCAATTCTGAACAGCTTCCGACGACGGCACTGAAATTCAGCCTAAAACATTTTTAAACAGTGGATTAAATTACCTACTAAAGAGCTGCAGCTTTTAGCTTACGATCTATGTCTTGAAACATAAACCGTATCTTTATTTTACTCTAATTTTTATCATACTGAGCTAGTAATGTAACATGCTAACGTAACACACGCTCTACGTGTTATAATTTTGCTGAGGCCGTTCCAAAATGCCAGTGAGCAAAGCAAGATTATTGATGTTACGTTTAAAAATAATATCTTTATCTTGATTAAGAAAACTCTGAGGGGGGGGGCTGATAGTAAAATCCCGGGGGGGCAATATTTCATTTTTGAAAATGTTGGAAAATGCTTCATTATTGAAAAAAATTGAAAAGGGCCAATGGGTTCTTTTTAAAGCCGAAAAACAATATGGCTATGTTTCTCGTACCCTATCTCTAGACATGGGTCGTATCATTTGTAAATATTTAGTTCTTTATAGCCTGATAACATACGAGTTATTTATGTCCTCGATTATTACAAACGCAAATGTAACAGCTGTGATATCGCCATCCATATTTTAATGTTTTTTCGGCGTGTTTTTCAGAGTGTTTTAACAAAAAAACGTGTTTTGTTATTGAAAAGTTTCAGGCTCCTAGATGAAAAAGTGTCATCGATTTCAAGTCAGTCATTTTTCTTCTTTTAAAATCTAGTAAGCAAAAGACTAAGTAACAAGGAAAACAAAGGTAACATCTTTTTAGAATTTTCCTAAAAACAAACAAAGCAAACTTTAAATTCTTCATTTTCAGAGAAAAAAGTTTCATATTCACGTTTTTGCATAATATTTGGAAAACCCGTGTAAGAAATTTTGGGACATCCGGCATATATCTTATCTTTCTTGTTATTTTTTATAATTCTTTTCAGTACTGATCGTCAATTCACAGATTACGGTTTTGAAAGACTTTATTTAATTGAGATTGGTTTACGGTATACATATGTGGGTCCAAATTTTTATGATATTATACATAGGTCAAAAATTTCATGATATTATACATAGGTCGAAAATTTCATGATATTATACATAGGTCGAAAATTCCATGATATTATACATAGGTCGAAAATTTCATGATATTATACATAGGTCAAACATTTTATGATATTATACATAGGTCAAAAATTTCATGATATTATTCATAGGTCAAATATTCCATGATATTACACACAGGTCGAAAATTTCATGATATTATACATAGGTCAAAAATTACATGATATTATACATAGGTCGAAAATTCCATGATATTATACATAGGTCGAAAATTTCATGTTATTATATATTGGCCCAAAATTTCATGATATTATACACAGGTCGAAAATTTCATGATATTATACATAGGTCGAAAAATTCATGATATTATACATTGGCCCAAAATTTCATGATATTATACATTGGCCAAAAATTTCATGATATTATACATTGGCCCAAAATTTAATGATATTATACATAGGTCGAAAATTTCAAGATATTATACATTGGTTTTTATTGAAAACCAATTGAAATTTTCTATTGAAAATTTCAAGATATTATAATTCTATTTTTGGTTTGGTAAAAAGCAGAATTTTCAATTTTTGGTAAAAAGCAGAATTTTCAATTTTTGGTAAAAAGTAGAATTTTCAATTTTTGGTAAAAAGCAGAATTTGTGGAAAACTATGCACATACTAAAAGTGATTTATGATAATAGACTCATTGTCTTATGCAACTATTGTAAATCCTTAATTAGAAATGTCTCAATTGGAGTTAATTAGTTTCAAGACAAATAAACTAACATAATTATTATCACTAAAACTACACTTTGACTTTTGACGCATTTAATTAATAATCTAAATCAAATTCCAATATCACTCCAGGTAATTTAAATCTATGATTTGTTAATTTATCATGTTTATGACGTCAAAACATGTATTACGTCATACATACAAAATTTTTACACAAAAAACCAATAAACTTTAAATCACATGAAAGCTCTTGTCAAGTTGAGTCTAGTGATGTATATTTTTCAGCGATTACATTATCACGGTCGGTATAAATGAAGTTTCTATTGTCCAAGTAAGGTCATGTGGTGGTCACGTGGTACCTGCCTATAGTACCGTAATATTTTGAAAATTATTCCACTGGCTGGCTAATTGAATTTTAGTAAAATCAGTCGGTATGGGAATTAAATTCTAATTGGTAAGAAAGTTATGCAATGAGGGTTGATATGGGGGCCAAAAACGCTCCTGGGTCAGAATACAGTTAACCCGGAACAAAAATATCAAATTTTTCCATGTCCACTCCACGCCCACGTTTGCTTCTGACCGGATAGGGTCGAGTCCTAAATGGATTATTATATTAAAAATCGGTAGTTTTTAACATCTCAAGGAACTAGAGACGCAAGGTCAAATACAAGCGAAATCTTCGGCAACGGATTTCAAATTAGCCTGACTACATCAGGCCATTAGTTTATATCTTTAGCCAATTACGATTTGTGTAGAAAGTTTAATTTCAAATAATTATTTGAAAATAGATATTATGTACAGTCGGGTTATGCAAGGTTAGGCAACCTCGATCATCGAATGTTCTCGATTCCAGAATATTTATTTGAAAGATTTTCCATTGGATCATGATTTATACAGGCTATATGAGTTACGTCAGTCATTGAATTGAACTGTGGAAATTCAGCACGCCAAAACAAATATATGTATAATATACACTATATAACTTTTATTGTCTTATCACGATCAACACATATAGTCGGTGTAAAAACAAACAAAAAACCTATACCTATTCGAAAATCCTGATAAACTGCGGCAATTACTTTCAAACAAACAGTTGATACTGTACCACAGATAATAAGTTTAGTTAATCTTTCTTGAAACTCTTTCATTTCAAACACTGCCCTATTAATTATTCAAAGTTTATAATCTTCAATAAAATACGCCAAACAAAAAACAATAACATTTCCATGTATGTCATGCTTCGTTCAACTTAGCTCTCCATGTTGCGTTTTTATGAAAGGCAAAAGCTCAGCAGAAATTGCTCAAAAATGTGTGGAAAATTAAATGCGTTTTGTGTCTCAAGGTTTAACCCTATCTGGACTCTTTTTAGCAACGTCAGACCGAGGGGGGGTCTAAATTAGCCCCCCTCATAAATCAAAATTGGTAAGAGCTACTGATTTGAAATTAAGACAACATGATCTATAGATCAAATACGAACAATAGACAAATTTTACAATTCGGGCTCTGACGTCATGATGACGTCACAAAAACGAACATTTGAGGAAACTTTACAACTCAAAGATGGGTAAGGTTTTTTATTTGCAATATGGAATTTTTGTTCTAGATTGCAATTAGAAGGACACT
>JAYJMH010015164.1:0-21667 GCA_036873815.1 Phacellophora camtschatica
CCAGTGTGAACACCAAAAATGGAGACATTTGAAAAAGTTCTCCTTTTTGAAAAAAGACCCATAGCGTTGTTTTCGTGAAGCAAATGTGAATTTCACAGCTTTTCTAATCATTTTTTTTGAGAACGGACCAGTCTGAACGGGGACATAAACAAGCTTCGTTTTCAACAGCAAAAACGGATCAAAGTGAAAACAGAGTGGTGTGTACGAGGCCTGAAGTAACGTTCATTTCGACCTAAAATTGTTATCGCACGCCTAAAATCGCCAAGGCGTGCGAAGTGCCGCACGCCCACTAAGATTCATATGTACAGGCCTGCTAGAGAATAACAAATACAATCTGTTATGTAAATTAAATATTTGGAATAATGCCATATAGCAAGCGAGAGTCATCAATACACGATAAATGCAATGTTGCTACAAATAAAACTTAAAGCCATATTTCGTCATTGATGCTTATTTTTGAGAAGACCTGTTCTCAAACAGAAATCAATTTTGACAATACATTTCATAAATTAATATTTGATTATTGGATTGGTTGCTTGATTATATTACATGTATTGAGATCAGAGGTGGAGCTTGGCTTGGAGGATTGAGTGGAGGGGGGAGTAAAAACGTTCTTCAGGGAGAGATCTGGCCAGCCAAAACAATTGCAAAATAACTGGTAAAATGGCAGGCCAAGCCAGCTAAAAAGCAGTTCAGGTGGTTTACCCCTTGCCACACCCATATTAACCAAATATTCGGTGAAAATCCAAGCCATTATTCAAATAGTTTAAATTTAGCTGGATGGACAGCCCTGGTTGAAACATATACATGAAAAATCTCACACTGGCAGATAAAACAACAATACAAGGTTCAGCAATCTGCATTCTCTGTAAATAATGTAAAGCATGCAGGAAAAAATTAAAATTAGAAATCATTACAACCTTAAGATACAATCAAGTACAAAAATTTCATTCAACCTTGAAACTGAAGTACATTAAATAATGTGACATGTACCATGGTGGTGCATGCTGCCATCTCCATGTACATGCAATCCCAAAGCATGGGCATGAGAATATAACCGTTTCTCTATGTGATTTGGTAATTTAAAATGTGTATTCTTCAGCAAAGGCAAACACTCAATGATTTTTTTTATGCATAAAAGTTCAAGAGAAGATGGATTTGTTTGGTAAACTAAAGTTGTGTTGCAGTGACAGCTTGGATCTGCTGATAAGACAGAGTTTCTACAGCCTCCAAAAATGATTACTTGTCCTTCATTTTGTGTAATTGTGCCAGTGTGCCAGAGCCTTGATGTGATTGGTCCAATTCTCTCTTCAACATTTCTTATTTCACTCCAACTACATATGTCTGTGTTAAACAGCCACATATCTGACAATGAGTTCCCTTCATTATCTAGTCCTGCGTAAAGAAATAACTGATTTTCTGAAAGTCTCTGCAAGACATGCCAAGATCTTCCACATGGCGCTGTTGTGTTGTATGCAACCTTTGACCACTTATAAGTATCAAGGTGTAAATAATACATATCATTGACACGTTTGTCTTTATGACGGCCACCAAATACATATCCTTTGTCCCCAATTTTAGCAGCTGCATGTGCAGCTCTAGGTGTTGGTCCTGAATCTTTAATCGAGGGGTAGTTCCAAGATATAACATCTGAGTTTGAAAAATCAAGTACACATATGTCACTGCTCCACCCTATCCCAGTAAAGTCACCCAAAGGATGTTCGTCATAGCAAAATTCTCCATTTTTGTTATTTTCTTTGTTGGGTGGTAAGCCAAACCCCCCAAAATAAATTACTTTATTTTTGTGAACCCAGCAGCTAAATTTATCTCTTTTTGAAGGATAAACACCATTTATTAGGCCATGTTTTGTTAGATTTCTCCATTCAAGGGTTTTCAAGTTGAGCTCAAAAACCAAATTTAGCCTTCCAAATCCGTCACCATACCCCCCAAAAATAATCATAAAATCGCCCAAAACACAGCATACTGCCCCTGACAGACCTGTGCTTGGGTGGTCCCCAGTTGTCCCTAGCCTTGTCCATTGACACACCTCAATGTCGTAACACCATATTTCATTAGGTGGCATGTACGATGAATTGAGGTGTCCAGTCACTTGTGGTGAAGTATTTTCATTATACCCACCATAAATGATGATTTTCCCATTATAAAACACTGCAGTATGTCCACTTCTTGCTTGGGGGACCAGGCCTCCTTTAATCTTTGGAAAATAAAGGCTCATCACATCACTGGTTATTATTCTTCAATTTTCATCTTTATTTTTTTTCTGTCGCCATTTTTGAAAAACGAAGTTTTTCGAGACTGTTTGTTTTGATCGAATGTAAGAATCTTCTAACGCCCCGAAAACTGGTAGAAATGAAAACGCGATGTCGGGATGACGTCATCGAAATAACTAGCATCGTTGAACTTAGAGCTGTCAGCATAATATAACGAATTTATAAACTTTGAATTCAGACAATGTGAAAATTCGTTTGGACAGGGAGAAAAAGGCTAAAGTATAAAAAGCAAATTTTCGAAATAGCATAACGGGCATGCATTTGAGGAAAAAGCTTATGTAATCGAAATATTTCCTCGTCAAAATAATTATTTCTCAATTTTGTAGGCTCTACATGGGGTAAGTAGCATGTTTTCGACTGGAAAATCAACATCCACAATATCGAACAGGGTAGTTCCAATGGTTATTGCTAAAGAACTTTTGTGAATAAGACTTTTTATAGCCATCATTAACTTTGCAGGCATTACCGTACAAGTCCAGTGTATAAGTCGAATTTTTAAAAAAGTGTAAAGTATAAGTCAAATTTTTAAAGCCGAAATTTTGGGTCAAAAATAGGGAATCGACTTATACACCGGATATCATTTGAATACAATCAATGTAAACAATAAAATCATTCTTAAGTTCAAAATTGGTACCTCGACTTATACATCAGGTTGACTTATACACCGGACAATACGGTACCCACTTTACCCCTTCTTCTCTGTCAAAACATGCTGAAACTTTTGTAAATTTCTTATCACCAACAAGAGTTTTCCATGCAATAAACGAACTTCAAAAGTTATTAACGAGGATATATTTAAGAAATTTTTACAGCTTGTTTTTTTATCCAGATTCACATTTTTATTCAAATAACATGAAGTCTTTACTTAGTTTTACGCTGCAATTCTGCATATATATCATTTTTTTTTCTTGTCACAATCTTGAAGAAACCAAAAGGCAAATCTAATTTTTTCCTAATTCCAAAGTTTCACAAATTTGTAGTTTAGCTTTTGCTTGACACCTAACATATTTATGTTTTCTTCATGATCCAGTCTACTTGTACAACCCATTTTGTCTACATTGCAAAAATAAATTATCAACTTGTGACAATTTTTGATACAACTGTCCCAACTGTTCCTCTGAACTTTTTATTTTTCTTGCAAATTCTCCTTTCACACCTTTAGACTTTTCTACTTCAACTCGAAGCTCGTTGTTTTCTTTCCAAATCGTTTTATTTTCCTTCTGCAAATTCTCAAGCTCCATGATAAAACTCTGTTCTTTTTCTTTCCACTCTGCAATCAACATTTTCATTTGCTTTGTTTTGTTTATTATCTCTACATCTTTACGTTTTACTTCTTCGCACATCTCTCTAAACTCTTTATATACTTCAAGCTGCTCTGCTTCTGATGCTTCCTTGTCTGCTTGGTGCTGTGCCATGCTGTCTTTGGCCTTTCTCTTTTCCAATTCTAAATTTGTTTCTGTTCGTTTTGTTTCTTCTTCTTTTTGCTCAATCTTCTGCATCAATCGCACACATTCTTCCTGCATCTTCCCTTTTTCTCTGTGAGCTTGATCAACTGAAGCAACCAGTCCTTTTACATTTTCTTGAACACCATTCAGCTTTGCTTTTAAATGTTCTATTTCATCAATAGTGTGATAACCATGGGCTGTTGTTTTGTAGACTTGAGCCTCGATTGCTTTTCCTCGACGAGAACGCGATTTCTTTGAGACAACCTCTGCTGACCAATTTACCTCAGGGGAATGAAATGATGTATTTTGCGAGCTTGACTTGCTGTTGCTTTGATAGCCTTGCTGTTTTAACTCGCGGGGCGATGCTCGAACAAGTTCTGCTCGTCTAATCTCTGCTACTATCAACTCTTTCATTTGATCGAACAAGCCTTCTTGGACAAAGTTCATAATACTATCAAGCTTCTTCTCACTGCTTTTGTTATGTTTGTGAAGCAATGATCTTGTCTCTTCTAGCTTTTCGCTAAGTTGCGAGTGTTTGTCTTGGGTTTTGTCAAACTTTTCACAACTTGCCTGCATCGTTGCTTGCAGTAACTGGGAACTTTCTTTTTCTTCTAAAAGCTGAGTTTGCAAATCCAATATCAATTGCTCCTGCTTTTCGTATTCTTCTTGATTTACTCCGCATTCGTTATACACGTTTCCTGTTCCTCTTGCTGCCTGTTGCTCATTCACTTGGCATTCCGCAATATGTTTTTCATACATGTTCTTTTGTCTGTTAACTTCTCTTTCGTATCCCGAAATAGATGCCTTAGCGTCACACAATTGCTGCCACAGAAGCTTACATCTTAGGCCATGTTGGAAGTTTTTATCGTCTCTTGGTCTAATATTCTCTTCATGGGCTATATCATCGATCGTTCCGTCGATTATGGTAGCATCGCGTTTTTTTGCAATCTCAATAACAGCAGATCTGCTTGAGTTCTGGCTCAGATCTGTGTATGAACTTGTATTGCTGTATTTAAAAACCTCAGAAGAACTCTTTGGTGTTAAATTTCGTGGTTGATGTTCCGAATCTTTCTTCAGAACTTCGAGTTTTGTTTGTGCTTGTTTCTTTTCATCGTCAACTTTGTGAAATCTAGACTCAAGCTGGCTAACTGCAATCCGTAGCTTACTAAGCACACCATTGACGTTAATGTCGGTCAGAGAAAGACGTGACAACACGTATGATTTTTCGGATGGCGTTTCTTGGAAGCTAAGCTGTGACTTGTTGTGATGATGAATATCCTTGTCATTAACATCTTTTTTAGGAGGCTTGGCTAATTTCTTGATTTCTTTTGCATTTGCAGATTCGACTAAAAATACTCCTTCATTGCTTTGGAGAGCTTTTTTCAATTCGATAATAGCTTCTTTTGATTCTTCAATTATTTCTTGTAATTCTGATGATTCGTTTTCAAATTCTTTAACAAGACCTACATTGCAAAATGAATATTATAAAATTCCAATCTTGTCATTGGGTACCCAGGGGGGGGGAGTACATGTCTACAGTCGGACGGGCTTGTGCCATTGAGATTTTATAACTCCACCCATCTGTAATTTTTTCAAATTTCCGTGTATACCCAACATTTCTGTTGTGTTTCATTCAAAATCTTTTCAAACAATAAAAAACAATAATATTTTTCTTGCAATAAGAATAAGTTTCTTTACTTTCATTTAAAATTAGATCAGTTTCAGTTCTTGTCATCTCTTTTCCGATTCCTCTTCACTCTTCACTATGCATAAATACTTAAAATTTAATTAAATCTTCTAGTTTTCATTTTCGTATTTCATCGCTTTCCAAAATTCGCAATTTTACGATATAGCATATCAGAACGAATATCAATTCTCATGTTTATACAAAGATTTCCTTACCTTTAAGTTCGCCAACCGTGTTTCCTTCATTGCTCTTCACATTTTCACATTGAAAGCTTGACTCACAGCCTGTCCTTACTCGTCGTCCTCCTTCATTCGCCATTGTTGCGACAAACTTTGATGCCTCTTGCGCGATGAATGTTGAACTTCCCTGAATTTGTTCTTTCAAAATTTTGACTTCCTTTTCAAATTCTGTGATTCTTGCATTGTAATTTATTCTTTGGTTTTCTTTCTCTTCATGCAATGAGCGCAGCTTGCTTGTAAGTTGTTCAATTTTCTGCTCTTTACTGCGAAGCGAATTTTCAAGTCGATGATTAGAGCTGTTTGGAACTAATTCTGTATCAAAACGTTTTGAGCTACCTCTGCTTAGTGGAGTATGGGCACTTGAACTTCGTGATAAATTTCCTGATCTCTCCGGTGTTGCAAAACATTGCGCACCTTTTTTGAGTTGCTCCTGGGAAATAAAATTAACTAATTTATCAACTGTGTATTATTAAAAGAATCGAAGGCATTAATGCAAAAAGGATATTATATTTGCAAATCTTTAGAAAATTATCACAAAATTACCCATCGATAAACTTACAGTAAACCTACAGTAAATGGATGACGAAACATGGGCATTAAGAAACGTGAATTGTTATTCTTCCCTGTGTCCATGTACCCGTGATGTGTGAATATGTCCCTGTACCTGTGATGTGTATATGCGGGTATAGGGACACTGAAAGAACTCACGTTTCTGCCCATGGGTGAAACCACCAAGAAAAGGCCCAAACACTGAAACCATGAATAGACCCAAAAACATTTCCAGAATGTTTAGAATTGTTACCATTTACAGTATTGTGATTGATGTTTCATTTTATTGGTGATTGATAACATAACCCAAAATAATTATTAAAAAAATTTTTTAACTTTACTTTAGATAGAGTCTCTACGCAGCATGCAGTTTCCAACATAAATTTTACAACAATATTTTAAAGAGCAAGATGAAATACAGAACCATCTGTTATTGTTTTAGGTTTTTGCATTTAATGAACTTGTATGCTGTAAGAATGAGGAAAACATCATGTTGTCGCACGGTTGAAGAAAACAAAGGAAATTTATGTGCCACACCCACACCCAAACCACGACTACATTCCAGTGTTCAATGAGGGAGGGAGGTTTATCATTTTTTTGGACTCTCTTCTATGCTGCATACATTTCTAATACAGTACATTTAATAAAATGAAGCTAACCCAAATGGTACTCGTTACCAATTAATTAATGTAGAAACAAAAACTCACGTCTTTTGATTTTGATTCATAACCATATCTTATGGTTTCAACAGAACATGTTTTCTTGTCAAGTTTATTCATCAATTCTCTGTTCTTCTTTTCCAATTCTTCAACTTTCTTTTTCAATTCTACTACATCACCATTCCATTTTTCACTTCTCTTCTTCACCAAGTTCGATAGCAAACCTTTTTCGTCGCCATCCCAGGTCTCAAAGGCTCTTCGTTCCTTTTTCTTCAATTCAAAATTCTCTGCTTCGAGCATTTTCCGATTTTCTCGCTCGGCAGCTAATATCTTATTTACTTCATCTAACTCAGTACAAAGCTCTTGGACTTGTTTTTCTAACTGAACAGATCCAATCCTTGTTTCTTCTCTTAAAGTACTCTCGAACTCTCTGTTTCTTTTTTCTAGTTGATCAATCTTGTTCTGCAAGCAAGATCTAATCGAATCGATATCATCTTTCATCGTTTCTTCAACATCGGAGCAAAGATCCCTTTCTCTTCGTATTTCATTTGTCAAATCAGCATTTTCTTTTTCAAGAGTCGCTTTCAGTCGCTCAAGATCATTTATCCTGCTTCCAAGCACAGCCACAGTTTCATTCAGATCCTTATTTTCTGCTTCAAGACTTTGTTCGCGATTGAACAGGCTGTCATTTTGAGAATTTCTCATGCCTCTTTTCAGCTGTTGTATTTCATATCTCATATTTCGTTCTTGTTCCATAAACCCTTCTCTCTCTTCTTGCCGTTGTGACTTGCATTTTTCAATTTCGTCTTTAAGGTCCATGATCTCACTCCTCAAAGTATTTTCTTTCGTCATAAAAATTTCTCTTTCTTCACGAAGCTGTTTCGAAACGCCTGCGCTTTCCGTTCGAGTTAACGAGCATTGTGCTTCGAGTTCATCATTTTCTTCGCGTAGAATTTCATTTGTCGATTCGACGATTTGCAAATGTGAGGTCGTTGCTGCGTTTTTGTCGTTCAGTTGAGCTTGCAAATTTGTAATCATTTCTTGTAACTCTTTTTTTTCGTTTGTCTCGAAATTGTTTTTTGCTGCAAATTCTTCAATCTTTTCCTGCAAATCTAGAAGAGTATATTTATTCTTTCATAATCAAAGCGTCATTTTTGCTTTTTGAGCAGCAAGGAGACATACCTTTTGAGCTAGTCTACTTTTAGCGTACACAAAGCAGCGCTCTGAAAAGAAACACCTTCTTTTTTACCTTCAATTCACTATCTAGACGTTTTGGAAACAATTAATCTTATAGAGAGTGCATCTGGCTTGAAGTTAGAACATACAGATCTCAGAAATTCAAAAAGATTATCGAAAATATAAAGGTGTTTTACTTCAGGGCGACGTTCCATTCAGGGCGACAATACTATTGATTCAGAGAATATTTGAAGACTTAAATAAATAAACCATTCAAAATTATGAAATAATTAACTATAAATGTAAATGCAAAAAGTAACACAAATTTTGTTTGATGTACGGTATTTCAATTCGATTTCAAATAAAAATTCGAACATCAACTGATAACAACGAGCATTGGGAGCGGTGGTAACTCCCAAATAATTAAATAAATGTTGGTAAAATACTAACGGAAAATACCTATGGAAAATTTTACTTTGACTTTTCATTTCATTTTCTCATTTTTTTTCATTTTCATTTCATTTTCATTTACAAAAAAGAGGGAGGTAGCCCTTCTGCCTAGCAGGTTGACTTTTAGAAGTTATACACCCCCTCTTTCAGTCATTCGCAAATAGAATTAAATAATTGGGATCATATCAATCGTAACTTATTAAATAAGAAGTTACACGAAAGTCATCTTTTTAAGCTATTTGTGTTGCAGTTAAAATTGTTTTTTGCAGGAATCGAAACGAGTGACCTACGTGTCTACTGTGATCGCGGCCCGCTTAGATTGTCTTGCCAAAAAAGTTTTAATCTTATTCTGGATTCAATATAAATGTGAGCTTATAATTTGAACAATATATGAGAATCTATTTAGGCCTAGTTACTAGGTATTGTATCCATCTAACAGTTTATTCAATACAATTTATGTTACCTCGATAAACTTCCTCTTTTTCTTGAAGTTGCAAAAGTTTCATTTTCTCCAGATGTTCTACCTTGGTCTCTAATATTTCCCGTTCTTCTCTTTCCAGATCTCTTTCTGCTTTTAGTTTGGCAATTTGCTCATTGCTGCAGTCACTGAAAGATTCTTTTGACGTTGAAGATTTTAATTGATCTTTCAGTGTTTCTATTTCGTCATCTTTCTGACAAACACTTTTAGCAAAATCTGCAATCTTCGCCTCCAACTTTTTTCTTTTCTCCTTTTCTGCATCTCTTTCTTTCTTAGCTCCTGCAACTTCATTTGTCAAATTCATTATTGTCACATCTTTTTCTTTCAATGTCAGCCTTGCTTTATCTAAGCTTTCTTTTGTTTCATCAAGTTCTGCCAAGAAAGCGGCCAGAGTTCTTTCTGCACCTTGTTTTTGTTTTCGTGTTTCATCTTCTGTTACATGAGCTTTTTCCAAAGTTGCTTGCAGGCTCTCTGCTTGGAATTGAAGACATTTCTTCTCTTTTCCGAGACGTTCGCATTCATCTTCCAGCTCTGAAATCTTTGCAAGTGCATTGCTTGGAAGCTCAGACTTCCATTCTTCATTTACCCAACTCATTTTAAATCAAGAGCTGTCATGTCACAGTTTGTTGAAATAAATTAAAACTTTTTCCCTTTTTGCATTCACTGGTTTTAAAGTATCGAGAAATCTCGTTGCAAGAAGCAAACTTTAATTCATTGATCGAACATCCAATGCAATTAAAATAATATCTTTTGAATAATCGAAGTCTCACGCCATCAATATTCGAATCGAATGTGGCCTTCGATTTATAATTGGTTCATGGGATTGGGGACCAATGGAGTGGACTTTTTTGCCAAGGAAATTTTCTTGTTGGCTCTGTTTCACGTGATCATCAGGTAATTTTCTATAAACTTAACACTGTCTTCTAATGGTATTCGATTCCATGAAGATGCCTCCGAATGCTTAGACAGTTCAAAAATGATAATGTTTGTTTTGATTTTTAGTGCAGGTAATGAGTTTAAAAATGTCAACAAACACAAAATTTAAAAACCTTAATTTTGGGACGAAAAACATGGGATTAAATTAGAAAGTAAATTATTGCAAAACTGGAAAAGTAAAAGATATTGTTTTCTCTTTAAAAACTGTTAGTTACTTCGGGACAATTCGGACTCGTTCGGACAGCGATTTCAAACATGTTTAAATTATTGTTACCACCTTTAATGGTCTCCACCTTATGTAGAAAAACACACATGATGGCTGACTCGAAGCGGGTGACGTGCCACGTCTAACATTTTTAAAAGAAAGATAATTCCTTTGTGGACAAGAAATATTGTCACCAAGGAGCATCTCTCATATCCAGGCAACGTAAAGTATTTGCAATTAATTTTATTGTCAAGTGTTTGCCCATAATGGATAGTAACAGCAAGCCAAACATAAAAGTGAAAAGAATTTTATTTTAAATTAGGCCAAAAAATAAAACAGGCTATATTGTAAAACTCAAATACAACGAGGATCTCAGTATACTTCTATTAATTGTTTGAAACCAACTGCCGTCTATTTTGCAAAGAAACCATATACCAGACAGACAGACACCCAGACAGAAAACATGGCTGGAGAAACGCTACAACAACATCCATTTATTTTACCTATGTGCCTTGTTCTCAACCTGATGTCGTCAATATGCATCGTATTTGTCAACAAATGGATATATGTTCACTACAAGTTTCCAAACATGACTCTCACATGTGTGCATTTTGTTGTAACAACATGTGGACTGCAATTGTGTTCTCAATTAAATATCTTCAATCCAAAAAGCTTACCTATCAAGAAGATGGTTCCATTATCACTGTCATTTTGTGGATTTGTTGTTCTCACAAATTTGAGTTTGCAGTACAACACTGTTGGAACATATCAGCTGATTAAAGCAATGACAACACCATGCATAATTTTAATTCATACCTTATTCTATAGAAAAAGTTACTCTTTGCAGATCAAGTTTACTTTGGTGAGAGACAGTCATTATTTTTAGTTTGATGAATCTAATTATGTTTTGATAATGTGTATACATATATATGATAGATCTATCTATAGTATTTTTGTTTTAATATATATCTAATGTTTATATAGATTGATTACCAGAGAAAAGTCATATATTAAATATATAATACATGTAAATACAAAAATGACTATATGACAATGTGTACTCACAATATTCATATTCTGTTTACAGTATAATATATAAGATACTGTATTATGGGAACCATCAAAGATTCTCAGAACCCATATCTTGAGAAAACATTTATTGTCTTAATGTTGAATTTTGGTGGTAAATTTTTGTGAAAAAACTGTTTTTAAAATTGACAGTGTATTGTTATGCATATACTTTTTGAGGAATAAAATTGAGGAATATGTATTGTTATGCATATACTTTATGCAAATACCTTTACGTTTTATAGAACTATTTTAAATAGAAATTAAATTAAACAAATTATGCTTTTTGTTGTTGTCTTACAAGTTATTATATATTTTTTTTAGATACCAATCACTCTTGGTGTTTTCTTAAATTCTTATTACGATGTCAAATTTAATATTATTGGAACAATATTTGCTGGTACTGGCGTGATTGTAACTTCAATTTATCAAGTGGTAAGGTTCAACTTTCTTAATGACTGAGCCAAAATGATTATTAAATTTAATTATTCAAGATGAGATGAATGAATTGATGTGACTTGCTGAAAGAACAAAATTAAGTGTAACATGAACATTATTTATTTAAGTGTCTGAAAAGAGACCAGATTTTTCCAAAAAAAAATTCAATTTCTGCACATTTATTGTTAATATCCCATGTCCCAGAGCAGGTTTATTTTTTACTTTTATTTTTTACTGCTGCAAATTTCTAGTTATGACAAATGTAAGGAAGGATTTTAAATTTTTTCCAGTGGGTTGGTACCAAACAACAGGAATTTGGTGTTAATTCTATGCAATTGCTGAATTACCAGGTAAAAAGTCAGCTAGTGGAATTTTTGCAAAATTACTAATTTTAAAATTGTTCTTAATTTCTCATTATATATTTAGTAAACTACTCAGATATCCTACTTCGCCATTTTCGTTGATGTCTATTTCGCTTTTTGAAATTTTTATTTTCATACCAAACTTTCAATGCCAAATTATTTACTAAACTAGCACTTCCATTATTTCATGTTTAAAAATTCCCTGAAATATACATAAAAAATTCAAATTGAAGACACTCGAAAGAAAGAAAACACTCGAAAGAAAGCTTGATTTAAATATTTTTTCCGGATTTGTCGGTAAAAATGCGTTTTCCACTTGTCTAATTAATTTTGTTTTCATATTATTTTATTAACAGGCTCCATTATCAGCAACTTTTTTGTGTCTCACAATTCCTTTTTTTGAACCAGTTATTGGTTCAGGTGGCTTATTTGGACCATGGCCAGTGAAAGCTTTGGTATGTACTGCGAAGCTCTTGATTATCTATATGATAAATGTCAATTTTGATTCCTGTTTTGAACAGGGGGTGGTGCCAGAGGTGAAATGCTGGGGGTCAAATGTTGATGAATGTCGACAAGAATGAAATCAAGATGAAGTCTCGATGTGAGTTTTACCGATAATTGCCGATAACGCCGCAGTTTTCTACCCTAAAGGTGCCAGAACATGAAAATGCCATGCAGGGGCGGATCCAGAAAAAATGATGAGGGGTGCTCAACTGGGAACAGGCGGGGGTCGGGGGGTGTAGCCCCAGAAAATGTTTCTTGACCATGCCCTTTACTTTGGCTTATAATGCCATCTGCAATCAGCTCTCCAACCACACCCTAGTACTCCAAAAATAAACAAAACAATACTTTCTACCAAAACTTTTTACTACCAACCAAAATTTTTTTAAGTTCGAGGGGTGCTCCCGCCAAAAAACACTGCTGCTTTAACAAAACTGCTGACTGCCCTATTGCCAAATGCGGACCGAACACTGTTGAGCAGAAATAACAGTACCTGCAATCATTCACGCTGCATTTGCACGAATTTATGATTTACGAACGAATTTATGATTTACGAACAGATTTACGAACAGTCTGACTAGCAAAAAAGACTGAGAAAAATGCAAATGAAGGATTCAGTTACTTTTCTGCAAGGTTTATAAGAAAATTATATATATTTTTAATTTAATTATTAATATTAAATTAAAGACCCAACTATTTGACGGGTGCTAAAGCACCCGTAGCACCCCTCTGCATCCGCCCCTGCCATGGAAGTATGAAAAAGTTCAAGTGCAAAAGATAATTCTAGGGGTGGAGCCCCTGCCCTCTACGCCCCGGTAGCGCCACTCCTGGTTTTGAATTATTTTGTGATTAAGTTTCTACTCAATTTTTATATCAATGAAGCATTTAAACAAATTTTTGTTCAGGATTTTTTGTACCATATCACTTTTTGCTTTTACAAGGAATTTTTGCCGTTTTTAATATTGATTTAAGTTTGTCAAACACGAAGTATGTATGCACTAATTGTACTATTTTTATCCCCTCCCCTTATACCAAAAAGAACAATAGAAAAGACTGACAATAACAATAGATGTTCGCATTAGGTTTATCCCCCCCTCCCCTCCCCCAAAGTGCATACGTATGCCCCTTTGAGAATTGAGGTGCGGTTTTGAGAAATAGGAATGAGGAGAAATTTTTTTCTAGGGTCTTGTTTGTCTTTCTGGGATGATTGCATTCTCTGTCAATCTGACAATTTTTTGGATCATTGGAAACACTTCGCCAGTGACGTATCTTTTCATACAAAAACTTTCATTCAAACTTTTTTACTTTTTCGTGTTGATTTTCAATTAAAATAAATTTGTGTCATGGGATAGATTGCTGGAATTAGCTAAACTTGGAATTCAATTATCTTGCTAGATTTATGTCAATTTTAACTGCCGATCAAAGCTTCAGAAATTATATTTCAAAGATAAAGACTTTACACAATTTCTTGTTCACATAAAAGTATATTGCTTTCCACGAAAATTTGAATATTTTAAGCACGTTTTATAATGTTCACCATATGGTATGACAATTGTCAATATTTCAAGATAAAGTTTGCCGTCGTAACTTCACGTTCCCATCGTCCATCGTAAACTCTCTAGTGACGACGTCAAAGAACTTTTTACTTTGCATTTGATTTTCGAATCTTTCTGTACGGGGATTCGAAAATAGAACGTACATACTTCATAATGGGATGAAAGAATGGTTTTTGAGACAGAAACTGAACAGAACAACACTTTTGCCCTTGGGGGAGAGAGAGGCAGCAAATGGGTTTTGTGGAAATGCTGGGAACGTGACCTTACTTTACCAAGCTTAAATTACTAATGGAATTTTGCTGAAATGGGGCACATTTTGCTCGCAGTTATAACTTCATGTCTAAAAAGGATTCATTTATTTTCTGTATTTTATTTCACAGTTCCAGGATAAGAATTTTTTATAAAACTTTTGCCTTATTATTTCTTAACTTCGATACATAGATATAATATGGTTGGTCATATGAAATTTTGCATCACTCTTATTGGTGGATATTTGCTGTTTAATGACACTATGAAATTTCATCAACTGCTTGGGGTATTTTGTACTTTTTCGGGAATAGTGATATACACTTATTTTAAACTCGAAGAGCAAAAGATTTCAAAGAGAATTATTAATAAAGTCTGATGTAACAAAATATTTGTGATATAAACGTTACTTTGAAGAGTGAAATGTTCGTTTATTTGGCTTCGCAAGTTCTTCTGTGTAATTCCCAGGAGGCAGATTAAAGAATTATTATCTAGAACTAGATCAACAATAAAATTGTTTCTATTTTACCATTATTTTGTATTAAAATTTTCGTTTAAATGTATGCCACAGTAATTAAATGTATGCCACAATTACGGTGGCCCACATTTACGGTGGCCCACTACACATTGCAAAATATCACTACACCATGGTGATTCCAGAGTCTTCGGACAAAGACAAAATCTCAAAAAGATTCTTTTGTGTTGCTGCTGTTTGTGACCTTGACAACCAAAAGAACATTCGACAAAATGGCGTCTCTATTCAAGCATTTGCAGCAGTTGATCCAAGAATAAGGTGATCAAATAGGTCCAAGAATAAGGTGAAAATTAAATATTGAACCCAAGAATGGGATAAGAGTATTTTGAAATAATTCTGAATCACTTTGGTATTGTTTGTTAAAGACCGGGTATGATTATTTTTAGTATTTTAAAGCACAACCATTTCTGATAAAAAAAGACGCGCCGGGCGGCCGGCTTACCCAAATCAACCGAACTTTCACAGGAGTTTGGTGTTCCGTAAAGTACCGGAATCAAGGGAAAGCAGTACTGAGATGATAGCAAGTTTCCCGTGGAAGCCAGATAAATTATTTTTCTTTGACAAAGACAAGAAAATTAGATGGCAAAAACGCAAAAAGAGGTCACTTGATAGTTTACCAATAACTTTGCTCAGGCAGACGACAGGTTTTCAAAAAGAGAAGTTTGACAAAGGTAGAAAAGTGTCAGTAAATGCAAAAGAAGGACAATATGAAGGAGATAATTTAGGGGAAATATTCGAGGAATTTGACGACAAGAGGCCTTTGAGAAAAAGTGAAGTTAGGTTTGCAAATGATCTGGATTTTAGTTTTTTGGATGATGAAGAAGACACCCAAAGATTTCTTTATGAAGAAGCAAAATTTTCAGCACCAGGTTTATTGGCACAAATAGAAAAATATTTAATTTATCTTATGAAATATCGCAGCAATGAAAGAGCAGAGATAGCACAGTTAAATCAAGAAGTAGAAGCAATTTACGGTAATCAGTGGGGGAAAAATGTATTTGAAAATAAACTAACTCTAATACAGATTCCCGATGATTTGTATACTAAATTATGCTATGATTATGAACAATTTGCTGCTGGGACTGCTTATGTAGAAAGAAAATGGCAGACAACAGTATACAGAGAGCTTGCTGCTCTTCAGGAGCTAAAGGGCAATCATAATTCATTTGAATTTGTTTCGCCTGTTGGATCTTCTCCAGATGTGGCAGGTTTTTTAAGGGGTTCCTCTTACGACAAGCAAAGACAGTCAGCAGACGAAAAGGAAAGAAGGTCAGAGAAAATGTCATTTGCTGCAACAGTGGGTGAAGAAAAGAATGTGATATTTGAATCAGATGCCAATGGCCCTCCGATAATTGGAATTCAAAGAGAATCATCAAGAGTGCAAAATTCATTGCCCAAACCAAAGACAAGAGCAGATAAATTTGATTTCTCTCTTGAAAAAGACAAAGGTAATTTTCTATTTAAAGCAATTTTTTTTTGAGTGATTAGAAATTTGTTAAATTTTCATTTGAATATCATTATTAAGGCTGTGATGTGCATTTAACTTAGTTTTTAATTGAATTTTGATTTATTTCTAAATGTTTTGATTTTAATTGACATCATTCAATGTCTGATTTTCTGAAAATTATGATAATGCGCTTCAATCAGGGCTGTTTTAAAATAATTTAAATATATATTATATAAATTTAAATTTATAACTTTATATTTAAACAATTCTTTTCATTTTTTATTTATTTCAAATGTTTTACTTCATTTTTATTGTTAGGTGAAAATGAAAAGAGAAAGAATGGACATACTAAAATAAGTTTTGGGCCACATGAAAGTTTTGAAGATGAAATTACTTCAATAAAAAATTGGGAGGCAAACTTTGAGAAAAATATTTGTAAGTTTAAAATTTTATTCGTGAAGATTTTATGGGGGAAATTTAGCATTGAAAACTTATTCATACATTTGTTTTAAATTTAACAAATACAGATGCCGCAAAGCATTTCAAATTTGGGGGGAGGGGCTGAAAGCTTGCTTTAGCGCTTTCTGAAAAAGGAACTGTCTGCAAGAATTTTGAAGAAAACTGAAGGGGGCCTCAGCCCACCCACTCAGTATGGCTCCAATGAATTTATTTATATGCAAAATTTAATATCTAAGCAAACTTTTGTTAATTGAGCTTCTTCAGATAATAATTTTTGAATAACTGAAGGAATCTTCTTTTTTAATAGTATCAGCAAATCAGAATTTCTTGCCTGGTTCTGTGATTAACTTCTCAATGACTTCCAAGATGTGCCATGACAAAGGTAACTTCACATTTTTAAGCAAAGCAGTGAGAGCTTTGGCGGTGTTTTTTTATTGATAGAGGATGCTCTTCTCTTCTCATCAAGTTTTCTTCTTAAAGAGAGCTTAATTCTCCTATGCACAATTCAAGTTTATTCATAGCAATACTTGTAATTATTTTACATTCCTTACTCTGTCATTAATTTTTGTAACTTCTTGTAGCTTTATTTGTTTGTATTGCAAAACTAAGTTGTATGTAGAGGACTTTAAAATGATAATGAAATGGTCTGAACTGAAAGGAATGGAATACATGTTATTTTTATAAGGACAACCTTTATAAGAAACATAAGGCTGAGATTTAGGTTAAATTCTTTTGGTTCATAAATTACTTTTGTAAAGTGCAGAAAAAGCATGCATGAATTGAGAAATTGATTTGAAACACACTGTAAAGATGTTTTTGAAAGGTTAGGGGTAGCAAGTTTGTAAAAATATTTCCATAAATAAGAACAAATCCAGGCTGAAACCACAGCTAGCTATTCTTATAAAAAAACGTGTATGATGTTGTTTCTGAGTCAAAATGAGATAAAAAGCAAAATCTATTACATGGGTTGATGGGGTCTTAAATTTATTATGTTTATGGTGACAACCAATGTTATTTCATTTTAATGTTAAATATTATTATTATGCAAATTATTTTATATTCATTAGGATGGATCAATCAAAAAACTGCATCTGAAGATTTGGAACAACAAAATGTTCTCAAAGTGATAACAACTCGATTAAGAATTGTCATGAAGCAAAGGTTTGTTTTTAAATAGAAAAAGAAAAATAGAAAAGTATTATGTCATATAATACCTCTTGTATTTTGTTATTTTATATAAGACCAACCTAAATTTAATGATTAAAAGAAATTGAATTTCAGAAAGCGTTAAAAAAAACTTTTAAATACATGCAATAGCTTGAAATATCGTTTTTGAGAAATTGCCAATCAATTATACAATATTATGTGGTTATTAAACAATATCGAGGTCAATGCTAGACAATATTTGTACCAAAGCATGACGTACTGACCGAATTCAGTGAGACAAGAAGCAAAGGTCCAAATAATATTCACTTTTGGGGCCTAGGTCGAAACAAAGAAGCCTTTATAATAAAATAAAAAAACAGAAATGACGCAAAAAACGATAAATTCAACGATATTTTTGTTGCTAATATATCATCACTGAAGCCCTTCCCTTGTCATTGGTTTCTAAGGCAACATCAATCCTATATGGCTTTGAAAATTGCGGCTTTTACGGAGCGATCAAGAACCAATCAAATTGATCCGTTGTCGGTCCGAGAAGCCGTATTTTCGAATGGCATATGATAAATTATGGCATTCGCTGGTTTACAGGCTTAAGAAACATTGTTCGACTTTTGCATTTCAAAAATTTCTTGGATGAAAGTTTAACTTAACATTCCTTGTAAGCGAAAGGCTAACTTTGATAAGGAAATGTTTTTAGCTTGTAACTACAGAATGGAAGTATTTACCAAATAAATAATGTGTGAATTGACCTTTTGTCTATCCAAATTACTTTAAAAGTTATATGTCAATTGCTTCCTAACCAGGCTATAAAATCTACAAACTTTTCAACTTCTCTTGGTTTTTTACTCACCCTTTATACATACAGAAGTTACATTTGAAAATCCAATATGCCACTGTTGGTATTTGTGTTGAGGATTTGTTTAATGTCGTAATTTTGCTCAAGATCTGCCAGCATATACAGTTGAACCCCGCGTTCTCGAACTCTCAAGGGGAACGAAAATTTGTTTGAGATAGCGAGTATTCGAGATAACTGAAGCTAAGTCAACGCAAGAAGCTCTCAAAGGATATACAAAATTTCAACTGTATCACGATTTTCCTTTCGTTTTCTGATGGGTTTCAAATTTTTATTTAGAGAAAAAGAGGATGCCAGAGCCACTTTGCGAAATGAAAACGGACCTCTCGTGAAACGAAATTATGGGGATTCGAAAAGAGATAATGCTGTTAAATACAAAAAAGGTGTTGCTTGGGCGAAATTCCTTTCGCAGAAGAAAACAACTGCATCGAAAAGATTTTTGACCACTTTGCCGGATGGTAGCGCGTGTTGTTAGTATCTTTTTCTGCGAGGATTTTGAATTATTTTGGATGATTTCACATTTTTTTAGAATACGATTACTTACCTTTTTACATTGGCTATGGGGTATATAGATTTCATTCAAAGTTCCTACTTAGGGTATATAATAAATTGTCACAAATAGTTGTCATTATCATTTTGTAAGTCATTTAGATATGCCCCCCTGTAGTTTATTTTGTTGCTGAGGGGCATTTTGCATAAAGATCCTCAGTAAAATTAAAACCAAAGTATCTTATTTTCTCTGGCAACAGTCTCGTTGTCTCCAGAGGTCTCTGCCCCCTCCCTTCCCCTATCAAATTTATAATTTCATTGTGGGATCTAAGACCAGTGTCTTCTTCAAGCATGGTGGAATATGTCTTGAACTCTAACAGTTTTACTAAATAGACTATACGTTAATAGAATATTTAAATAGAAACCTAAACTAATTATTCAAACTAACCTCCACACAGTAGGAAGGGGGTTATTGTCCCGGAATGATTCCTTTGCATGTTTCGAGCAATAGTTATGTTGCCGATCATTTTTTAGTTACCCACAGGCCACTTATAAAATAATAAGTTATAAATGTAAAGTTACATAAATTGAAGCAGAAATAAACAAACACTATCAGTTAGTACGAATTACCCGGGTCCGTACTATAACGGAAAGACAGATAGATTTAGATAGAAATTCAGTATCATGTTCGTTCCAGTCACCACCGAAACTGTCTCTCGTTGCGTCAACATAGTGATACTTGTTGTTATAAAATTAGATTTTTTGTATATTCTTACGATATATTTGCGTGTTATTTATTTCTTGATCGAAATGAAATAGCTATCCATCAGGAAGAGTGGCTGTAATCCAATGTAGAACGTCGCAACCTGGTTATAACGGCTTTTATACAATAGCGTATAGTGATGAGAAAAATGCAAGAATGCTCGCAAGTTTTACTCCAACTGGTAAAGGTGCTTGCAATCATTCAGAAAAGATAATCAGGTTTTTAATATTTTTGTTTTCATACAACCTTTTTATTTGACAAATTAATGCTTTATTCACATCTTGAGACTAACTCATTAGGGAGGTTTAGATTCAGAACGAGTTCAAGCACAAGCATCAGCACGAGGTTGGAAAATGCACTCTAAAAGGTTATACAGCAAAAGAAATCACTTTATTTGCAAACCTTTAATTCCATTTTCGTAATGTCAAAGGTTCTTTGTATGTTTGGTCCTCTCGCTGTCTCTATAATCAAGACAATTTCCTATTCTTATCTGAGTTTGCAACTTGTCTTTCCACAAGACGACGAAAAATAGTCAATTTCACGTTACAGATTTGAAAATGTTTCACGAGAACAACATTTCTCAAAAGTTTATTGTTTGAATTTTAAATTCAATTGTTTTCTATGTCATACTCGTAGCTGAAGCTGTTCTGGATCTAAATCTCCACATTTGCCCCCTGAATACGCCGTATGCTACAACTGAAATTAATACGGATTCAAAAAATAGCAAGGTGTTATTCTCTAATCCATTTTATTCAACCAAAAATAGCTGCATTTATTTGTAGAACTAACATTTGTAATAGTTGGTTTTAATTAGCTGTAGAAAGTTATATATTGTAGAAAGTTATATATTGTAGAAAGCTATATATCGTAGAAAGCTATATATTGTACCTAGACTAACGTTAAATAAAAGAATTAAAAACAAAAACAATAAAATTGTTCGCGAGCAGGAGTAAGCAGACCGTGTAAATAAACAACTCGGCCAAAGCGATCTCACTGCAAACATACTCTCTTGAATCTTTATTACTCTGACTATTGGAGGGTGGGTTGTAATTCAACTCAACAAACGAACTAACGAAGTGTGATCTTCAGAACCCCGTTCTCTTGCTTATGCACTGATACGTTTGCATGTTTAACTTTTCACTTTTGAACAATGTGTAAACTTTTTCTACGCCTTGACCTTTTCATGCCCGGATTTATTCATAAATAACAGGCAATTCCTATCTACGTTTTATTTAGCAGGAGGTCACACATACAAACCAATTTACGTTTAATATACCTGAAATTAATATACCTGAGAGACTTACGTTAATATACCTGAAATTTACGTTTAATATACCTGAAATTAATGTAAAGTTCTGTCCGCAATTACCTCCTGAAAATGTGATGTTTTACGTTGTTTAGCAATGGACCAAATGGCCTTTCTCGGGGTGACAGAGTTATAACAATGCATTCTACAAAAAAGTCTCAGTTGACTTTTTCCCTTACAGGGCAAAATGAATTCAGTTTTTATGTGTTAAAATGTTGGTAAATTCATTTTTTAGATTGAAAGAAACTGGGAAATCTGCAGGTATTCTTCCCTGTCAAATGATTTGCATGGAAGTTTCTGGGGGGGGGGGGGGTATTGAGTGAGGAATTAATCAGGGGTAGTTTTTCAGGTCTGATTTTAATTTC
>JAYJMH010015175.1:0-21661 GCA_036873815.1 Phacellophora camtschatica
TGTATGTGACAAAATCTGAATATAAATAGATATAAAATATATAAATATAGTATGCTATGGATTGGATAATAAGTTTTGTGTTCAATTAAATATTTACCAAAATAAAACAGCATATTCCATTAATTTATACCTTCGCGGTCGATGTGGTTGCGGAACACTGAGGCCAACCCGGCGATGTTCTTCATGCCTTTGTGGACCCAGTACGTGGGCTGATTCGGCATCGTGACATAGTGGCCGTCGCAGAACTTGAAACGGAACTCTTCCCGGTTGCCACCCAGCTCGCGGTGGAACCCGCACGCCAGCGCCACGTCGTATGCCTTGGCCGGATCGAACCCGACCTCTGTGAACATGATGGCCTTTGGCACCCGGAGATGTCGGTATGCCCGGGAAATCTTCGAGCGCGAATGCCCGACAATGCTTGCGCCCAGAAAGAACACGTTGATGCCCTGATTCTTCGGACGCTCCAGCTCACGGGTCAGCTGGAGGAAGCGGGCCGTCGTGCAAACGCTGCGATGGTCGATGGCCTGAGCCATCCGCACCTCTTCGAACCCGTGGGGCTCCAGCGCACTGATCATGTGCCGGGATTGCGTGACCAGCAGAATGCGGGGAATCAGTTCGTCGGTCTGTTCCTCCATGCGGCGCACCAGATCGGGCAGATGGTCATTGTAGTGGATCAGCGGTTTCATGCTGCGGCCTCCAGTGCTGGTTTGAACACCTCGAACCCCCGGCTGTCAGGGAAGGGGAGGGGGTGCTTGCGATTCATGTTGATCTGGGCCAACAGGATAGATGGGTCTTTCTCCGCACAGCACGCGCAGGTCCGAAACCCAGTGCCGTCAAATGAGCTGCTGACACATTCACCTCGCAGGAACGCGGCCACGCAGCACGCGGGGAAGCCGAAGTGCTCGCCTGTCTTTTTCCAATACGCGAGTCGCGGGTCTTGGGGAAAGCGTATCTGTTTCATGATCAGGCCTTCCGTTTGCTTTGGGCGATGAAATGGTCACGCAGACAGACGCGCTCAATCGGGGATAGCTTCTTGATTGCCGTGCGGGCCTCTGCCTCGGGATCGACAACATGCGGCTGGATGCTGGCCTTGTTTATATTGGTCCATGCTTTTCCGGCCAAGGTATCCAGCTCTTCCTTCGAAAAGGCGGCGAGGGCAATGGTGCTTGAGTTGAACTCATTGGTGTCGGTGCGGGCAGTGTAGATGATGCGGTCAGCCATGTCGTTCTCCTTAGATGGTCAGTTCGTTTGTCTCTATGGGGATAGATATAATGTATCCCGGGGGAGGGGTCAAGTAGAAAATGAGGGGGAGGGGGTGATTTCATAGGCGGGAGGGGGTCCGCAGGCGGGGAGAGGGGGGAGGGGTGCCCAGACCGGGGGAGGGGGCCGTTAAGAAATGAAGGGGCAGGGTGTTCTAGGGGAAAGATTGCAGGTTGTCTGTGTGAGGGGATAAACGGGCGTCTGTGTGGGGATAGACAGGTGGTCCTAGTGGTCCTAGGTGGTCTCGGTGGGGATAGACGATTTTGGCGAACTAGGACCACATGTAACTCGTTGTTCTTATTGGGTTTTTTGGCCTGTGGTCCTAGTGGTCCTAGTTTGACCCCTATTTTCAGAATGCTATACCGAAAAAGTGATTCATTAACAACAGATTAACACCACCGTGTCAAGCAGTTTTTTAGCAGTCATAACTCATTTGTACTAGGACCACTAGGACCACTAGGACCACTGAACTATACTTTGAGCAATTTGAGGCACTTAGCAGTGGTCCTAGTAGAAGAGATTTTCCCTGGTCGGACTAGGACCACAGGCCTCCAGACTAGGACCACACGCTTGATGGCAGATTGCAACTATCCACATGGGGATAAAGGCCTTCAAGGCCTCCAGGGGCCTTCGGGGATAGAAGGGACTTCCGCAAAAAGGACTTCAAGGCCTCCGAGGCCTTCAAGGCCTCCAGCGCGAGGCCTCCAGAGGCCTTCAAGGCCTCCAGCGCGTTAACCTTTTCCGTGAATTTCGAGGGATTTATCCCCGGAATTTCGATTCCCGTCGCGGGGATAGTGGCGGTATTAGGCAGCGTGAGCTGCCCAAGCCTCCGGCCAGGGGAACCCCGCAGCGACGTCACACCCGATGGAATAAACCTCGCCTACCCCCATCTTGAACATCCAGCATTCCGAAATTTGGTCCGCAGTCAGTGGCGTTTCCGTGAACCCCCATTTTGCGAATTCTGTCTTGCAGGCGTTGATAAATTCGTTCAGTTCCATTTTGGCGCTCCTTTGTGTCTGTCTATGGGGATAGTTATGCACTATCCCCATATGATTCGCAACCCCTAATCGTCGTTTTCTTCGTCCCCCTCAAAAATATAGTGCTCTGCAAGTTCATGATAGTTCACGTCCAACATGCCCAAAACGTCGGACCAAAACCCGTCCACATTGTCCGGGGCGGTTTCCATGACCAGCGATTCCAGTTCGTCCGCGTCAAGGCTCCGCTCGTCATCTTCGACGATTTGCTGGAAGTAATCCCCGAACCACACATTTACAAGCCATGTGTCTTTGTTCGTCCATCCGTTATAATCAGCCATTTCATTTTCTCCGTTCTGTGTTGCGTTGAATAAGTTCTAACCTATCCCCAAACGATTCGCAAGGGGATAAATTGCAATCTTTCCTCTTTACATCATAACGGGGGTAGTGCATAAAGTATCCACACAAGGAGAATCGCAAATGACGCTGCAAGATGGACTCGACACAATCCGCGCTAGACAGGCATACGGAATCAATCGCGCAAGCGATAGCAACAGGGAAGGCGAATTGATGGCCCAGCGGCACCCGATCCGCACGCGCTTGATCAATGCCGCGCTGATCTTGGCCGGGGCTGCAATGACGCTTGCATCATTCGCCGCAATCATCAAAGGAATCATCCAATGAAATACGCCGGAACAAAAGAATATCAAGAAGGTCTAACCGCTTATAGTGAGGGTGTGAAATGGTGGGAAAACCCATATCCGAGCGGGGGAATCTTGGCTTATGCATGGGATCAAGGTCACACAAAAGGGAGAACGGGGGCATGAGCTATGACGCGCAAAAAGAAATCATCAACTCAGCCAAGGGGCAATTTTGCTCTGTCACCTTCATCAAAAAGGACGGGACTCGCCGTGTCATGACTATTCAGCCCGCCAAGCTCAAATTTGAGGTGAAGGGCGAGTCGGGCAGTGCATCGCACCGCCAAGGGGCGGAAACACGCGCCGCAACTCATCCGAATCTTTTCCCGGTTTGGTCTGTTGACGCCAAGGGGATTCGGTCTGTCAATCTCGACACCGTGGAGTCGATCAAAGTAGGCGGCAAAGAATACGCATTTTAGGGCTTGCGAATCAAAAGGGGATAGTGCATAACTATCCCCATAGACACACTCAACAAGGAGCTGAGACAATGGCACAACTGAAAAACATCGGCAAGATTTTTGACCTCACAAACGGGCAAGCCGTCACGGTCGGAAACAATCGCACAATCACGCGCGACTCGGTCAATGAGTTCACTTGTCGTTTGCACGGTCATCCCATTGTCAAAGTCAAAACGCTGGGCAACTCAGGCAACGTCGTTCTGTGGCTCGACTCTTGTGGCTATCTGACCACAACCACAATCAGCGCAATGGGCGATTTTATGCACGCTTTTGGCGTCTCTGGTAGCGCGTCACGTGCCAAGGGTATCTTGTCCGCGCGGTTCTTCTCTGATGGCTGGACCGAACGCCAAGCCGAAGAGGGAGTCGAGATGCTGAAATTTTGGGCCAACCGCTACCCTACTTCTGAAATGCTCGCCGCATAAAGAGCTTGCGGATCATTTGGGGATAGTGCATAACTATCCCCATAGACAAGGAGACACACACAATGTCAGATTATACCGAAGAGCAAATTGAGGCCGCAATCGCGCTGGTCAATTCCGAAGTCGCTGAGCGTCTGGAATACGAAGAGACTCACGTTGACGCGGGCGATGCTTATTCCCATATGCCACGCGAAGGCGGATTCGATTATGGCAATGGGCCGAAAAGACTCGTCGAATTCTGCAAGGAACATGACATTGCAGGCAATGCCGAAGATTTGAGCGATATTGTGCTGGATCACTTCACAATGATGCCGGGCAACATGTACTCACCAAAAGGTGTTTTTGTTGTTGACTCCTACGGTTTGCAAGAGGTCGAAATTGACCTGAATTACCTTGTCGAATCGGGGCAAATTGACTGGGGTTTGCTCATGCTCATCTCTGATGACTGTGACGCCTATATAACGGGCACAGGTTACGCCTATGTCACGTCCGACGCGGTTTGGTACGCTGTCATTGACCCCGAGTCGCTCGCTGACCTTGTGGCGGATATTTTGGGCGAGCAAGTGACCTGTGAGCTATGCGACAACTACGCCACAAGCGATGAGGCGATTCACACTGAGGACGGAGTCACCGTTGGCGAGTGTTGCCGGGGTGAGCTTCGGGCCGTCTCATGCGATGAGCAAGGGGAGACGTGGTATTATGCAAGCTAGAGACGCAAACGGGCGATTCATCAAGGGCGAAACAACAGACAAGGCGCAAGATATGACAGACACAACAGACACCACGACTCGCAACTATATTGTGCCCGTGTCTGCCTTCTTTATGTGGCCCGTTCATGTGGTCGCGTGGCTTGTGGCTACTGTGGTGCGGGGCGTGGTGCTGGTGCTCATTCTGTGCGCTCTGGTGGCTCTATATGGGGCATGGCAAGGCACGCCGGACTCGTGCTCTGTTGCGCCTGCCCCTGCTGCATATCAATCGGCGATTAGTGCTTGACGAATCAGAGGGGATAAAGCATAACTATAAACAGACACACCCACTAAGGAGCTAAGGCAATGTTTACACAATCATTTGACAAATTCGTCTGCATCAATGACACAATCGAGACAGAGGAAGGCCCATTTCGAATCACTGCCCGGGCGGTGCATGATCATGACAGTTCGCCGCGCGATTATGACGCGCCCGGGTGCTGCTTCGACACGTCTGATCCTGAACATGGTGAAGAAAACGAATCAATCATAGCTGCTTGGGACAATGACGAATGGTCATATTGTGGCATTGTGCTAGACGTTGACACAGTTGACGGCCAGTCATGGACTCTGGTCTCTGCTGCTTCCCTAGGGGGCATAGAGTGCAACTATCCGGGCAGTGATAACAGCTATCTGACAGACGTGGCAAACGAACTGTTGCAAGAGGCAATCGTCACTGCAAACGAATCATTTGAAGTAATGAAAGGATCGATTCTCTGATCAATGTCAACAAGAATCATTTGTCAAGCGATTTAATTCCACTGGGACAGAACGAATCGCTTGACAACTGGGGTGCAACCCCCCATTAGGCCCGAATCAGTCTGCGCTCCGCCCCCGTAAAACGCACGCTTCGGCCAGAAAAATTCCCAAAAATCCCGATATGGGGATAAGTCAATATGTATAGAGGGGGTGTATGCCCAATATGCCGATATGGCCCCTATAAGGCCTTGATTTTCCCCAGAAAAACAGAAAATAAGCTGAAAATGGCCCCAAAAACCCGGAAAAGAGGCCAGGACCCCGAAAAAAGGCTTGACCTTGGCCGGATCAGGGGATAGATTGAACTTACAGACAGAGAATCTCCGTTAGATAGGAGACGCAAAATGGCACAGTTTATCGCTAAATGGGACACCGGATATGGCACCAATGTCGAGGTTGTTGAGGCAGATACTGCCGAAGACGCCGCAAAACACGCATATGACATGTGGATGGACGAAGTTCAGTCCAATGGGTTCTATACCGCCGAAGAGATCACGCTTGACGAATGCGTCAACTATGATCTGAACCCGCTGGACTATGGCATCCACCCGACGCTCGCCGAATGTGAGCAGTATGGGCTGGACCCGGAAGACTTTGGCTATGAGATCGACGAAGATGCAATCTGATATTGATGCGGCTAAGGCAGGCGTTGCACGCGCCGAAGCTCTGCCCGATGATGCCCCGCAGAAGGCGACACTTCTAAATCACTGGCGTAGCGAATTGAAAATGCTGCACGCCCACATCTCTCAAGATCGCCGTGCTAGAAACAACACGTTTCGGTTCTACCGAGCGCAACGGAAGGAAGCTGTCTCATGAGAGAACTCAAAATCGAAGGGTATGCGTCCATGTTCGGCACCTTTGATAGCGATGCAGATATGGTGGAAAAGGGCGCGTTCAAACAGTCACTGGAGGCGTTCCACCCTGTCATGCTGTGGAACCATGACCCTAATACCCCAACTGGGCGTTGGGGTGTCGTAGAAGAACGCGAACTCGGGCTTTGGGTCGAAGGGGTGCTGCTACATGAGGAAACGATCCACAAGGTAGAAAACCGCATGGTGTCCGGCCTGTCTATCGGGTATCGGACTGAGAAGAGCGAAAACCTTCAAAACGGCGGTCGGAAACTTCTTCGCGTCGAATTGGTTGAAGTTTCCATTGTCGCTGTGCCAATGCACAAGCAATGTCTTTTGGCTGTCACATAGCCTTGTGTATCCCCTCACAGTGAGGTAGGGTCGCTGCATCAACAAAGGAGAATCGAAGTGTCGAAAACCTCAAATGTCCACCCCGGCGTCCACGCCATTTTCAAGCAGATCGTGTCCGTCGATCCAGGGGTGATGTATGTGGATCAAGTGGTCGAAGGCCAGCCCATTTGGGCCTATGCCGAAGAAGACCTGATCGACATCGCGATGGAGCTCCTTCAAAACCTGTCCGAGATTGTGCCATCGTTCATGCTGCCCTCAGCTGAACGGCTGGTGCAATACTTCCTCGAAACACAAGGAGATGCAGCGTAATGCTTGCCGAAGTGCCTACCCATGCCATCGCGGGGCAAGTGATCACCCCGCCCAATCACGTCCTCATCGTCTATCTGGACGGTGCGGAATCACAGGATCAATGGACCGAAGTGAACACAGCCAAGGGCTGGGGCTTCCGGTACGTGACTGATCCTGCAACCGGAGCGCCCCAGATCGTCGGGGAAGAGCTCCAAACAGAGCGCGTGACGGGTGAATTCCTCCTGCGCTGGAAATACATGTCGTAAGAAGACAACGATGCTGGCAGAGCTCAGAAAGAAGAACAAAGAACGTCAGGACGCATGGCCGGGGGCCGAAGAGGTCGAAGGAGATCTCGCATTCCGTGGGCTGGCGAGATAGGCGAACTGTGCAACGTGCTCAAGAAGATCGAGCGAATCAGACGTGGGGTCGCAGGCACCAAGCCCGAAGAACTCCCCGGCTTACTGGCTCATGTGAAAGAAGAGCTGGGTGATGGGGTCATCTGTCTCAATCTGATCGCGATGGAGCTGGACATCTCATTGGAAGAGGCCGTGCCTGAGAAGTTCGACAAGACCTCCGTGAAGTATGACATCCCGGTCCTGTTCGACCCACCAGAGCCAGAGTGCCCCCACGCAAACACATTCCGCCAAATGGACCCTCCGGGCACGAAGTGCAGAGACTGCGGGGCATTTGTTCCAGATTATTGAATTTTCTGGTTGACAGACCACTATCTATCCCCCACAAAGGGGACACAACACAAACCCAACGATAGGAGAAAATCATGGGATACAAACTCGAATGTGAAAAGAAACACCGCATGACAAAGGGCGGCACGGTCCCGCGCAAAATCGCAAAAGGCGAGGCATTTGGCCGGACCCTCAGCACCCAGTACCGCCTGGGCTTCATTGATGGCACGCGCAAGCTGGCCCGCGATGTGATCGTCACCATGCACGCAACCAAAGGTCGCCGCGTTCGCAGCCTTCGCAGCATGGGTCTCGCATAATGACGACCGCAGCAGAAATTTCTGTTGAGCTGGTTGACCATATGGGCAGTGATCTGTCCGTGGTCAACGCAGCCCGCGTCAGCTTCCACAAGGAATCGGCGTTCGTCGAGCAAGACACATACGAAGGGGGCGAGATGGCATCAGAACCCTATTCGGCGTCAGTGCTCAGTGATGATGACAAAAAGCTGGTCGCCTATCTGGCAAAGCATGACCACTGGTCGCCGTTCGCGCACGCCTTCATGTCGTTCCGCATCAAAGCCCCAATCTTTCTCGCTCGCCAGTTGGGTAAGCATCAGGTGGGTCTGGCTTGGAACGAAGTGTCGCGCCGCTATGTGAGCGATGAGCCCGAGTTCTATATGCCGGACGGCTGGCGTGGGAAACCCGAAGGCAGCATCAAGCAGGGCTCGACCCAAGAGATGGTGCCATTTGGGGGGTCGTGGGTGCCCGGGCAGACCCGGCAGCTGTACCAAGACGACACAGAGCACCGTCTGGTCCTGATGAATCACTCGAAGCTGTGCCAAGCGGCGCTGCACGTCTATACCGAAATGCTGGATCGCGGTGTTGCACCCGAGATGGCTCGCATGGTATTGCCTCAGAGCATGATGACGGAGTGGATTTGGTCGGGTTCGGTCATGGCGTTCGCTCGCATCTGTAAGCTGCGACTTGATTCGCACGCACAACTGGAAAACCTGAAAGTCGCTGAGCCTATCGCTCTGGCTGCTTCTCAGCATTTCCCCGAATCGTGGAAGGCCTTATTGGCATGATCAAATTTGACCCGAGAAGAATGGCAGCGAAGGTCCGATTCAATCTGGGCATCTTCATGATCAATCTGGAAATCTCACACCCCCGGGTGCGCGGCTTCTTGTATTGGTTCGAGCGCCTGTATTGGGCGCAGCACAACGCCAAGGTGATCGAAGGCTTCGAAGACCGGATGTCTCGGGTCATCTACACTGCCACAGACGGCCATCTGTCCAAGCCTTACTACACCATTGAGGCGATGGAGCAGGAAATTTCCGAAGCATTCCAGCGGGTCTACGACCGGGGCTGGGAAGATGCAGAAGAGGCGCATAGCTGATATGTTGTGTTTCCGCGACCGCGAATTCTGTGGGTCAGATTGCACCAACTCTGGGTGTGATCGACTCATCACAGACAAGGTTCGAGCTGACGCGCTTGCGTGGACGCGGACCTTCAAACCCGACGCCGAAGGCGGTCTGCTGGCAATAGCAGACCGCTCGACGCGGTGTTCGGAATACCAACCGCCCAAGGAGGCCACATGAAGAAATACGAACCCACGGACGAATCACTCGCCGCGCACACCGCTCTGGTGCGTGCGAAGGAGGCATTCGACACACGGATGGAGGCATTCACTGCCGAAGCCGCCGTTGCCATTGATGGCATCGCCAACCACATTGGGAAGCCGATCTGGCACGAACCCACTGGTGTGTTCATGGGGGATGTCACGGGCTATCTGTTCGACTTCGACGACGTTGAAAACTTCTTCACCATTGAAGGCTACCTGTACGCCTGTGCAGATGACCCAGAGGTGCAGAAAGAGGTCTCCGTCGCTGACATGACGTTCGATGAGCCCAAACCGAAACCCGCACCGAAGAAGCGCAAGCCCAAAGGGGAAGCTGATGCAGCCGAATAAGCCTATGTCCACAAAGGACAAATTGGCGCTGTCCCCCTTCGTGCCCGTGGCGGGCACGGTGCGCGTTGCCTTGATGACGCCCCCGGCGCAGGTCCGGCTTACGATCTATTCGAAGGCCAAGCCCGGGGCGGCACAGCGCCGCGATACTGAGTATCAAGCGATGGTGCAATTCCAAGGCGGCGAAGAGCGGGCGATTGCTCTGGTGGCCTGCGCCATCGCAGACAAAATGAACCGCGAATACGGCGACAACTTCGACGATTACAAAGTTGCAAACGCTGCAATCGCGGGCCTGCGAGACGCCAAAAAGCAGATCGACATGAACATGTTTCAGCGTCGGTATCTCGAAGTCGATGAAGACAAACACGTCGTCGTTGACGCTGTGTCGAGCGACGATCAAGTCTAACTTGCAAAACTGTCATGCGGTAAGCTATCCTTGCCGCATGACACAAGAACCCCTCATGGATGAGATCAAGGAAGTGATCCTTGAAGCTCTGACTGAAAAGCCAGTCCTCAACTCTGCCGCTCGCGCCGCAGGGATCAAACCTATTGAGCTGCACAAAGCTCTGGAAGACGATGAGCATTTTGCCCGTGAGGTCGAAGTTGCACAACAGATCGGCAAGGGCGAAGCAGAAAACGCACTGTGGGATCGCGGTGTCGTAGGCCTTCGCTCGCCAGTTATTCACGGCGGCAAAATCGTCATGATCATTGACGAAGAGTCCGGCGAAAGCAAGCCATTGATGGAAGCCAAGTTCAGCGACAAGCTGCTTGAGCTGTACCTGAAATCGCAGATGAGCGAAACATACGGCGAGAAGTCGAAGGTTGAGATCGAAGGCACTGCCGTTCTGATCGCCCCGGCCACGCCTGATCTTGAGGGCTTCCGCAACATGCTGAGCGCCCATCGACAGAAGGAACGCGATGACGATGATGGGGATGAAGGATAAGGCGAGCCTATCGCATTTCCTGCACGACTGCATTTTTACCGATTGCAGTCAGAGCTTTTGCAGTCGCGCGTATGAGAAACACGAATCAGATTGGAGATGGGCAGCGTTTCGGGCCACGATGGATTTTTTGTTCTGGCCTTGGGGCCGCAACCACTGCCGCGCGTGTTACCGTTACCACCATAAAGTGAAATGACAGAAGACGTAGCAAATCTCTTACCGTTGCGGGGTGGCAAGAAGGCCACGCCGGGTTGGGTTCCCCAAGCCGGATCGCAAGAAATCTTTTTGGCGTCAAGCCCTGTTTTCGAAGTGCTCTATGGAGGGACACGCGGCCCGGGTAAAACCGATGCGCTGCTGATGTCGTTCGCGATGCACGTTGGCAAAGGGTATGGGGCGCACTGGCGCGGCATCATCTTCCGTCGCACCTATCCCGAACTCAAAGACATCATCAACAAGTCGAAGCGTTGGTTCAAGACGCTCTTCAAAGGAGCGGAATACAATGAATCCAAGAACTGCTGGACGTTCGCCACGGGCGAGCAGCTTTATTTCGCTCATATGCGCGTGCCTGATGACTATTGGTCTTATCACGGCCACGAATACCCATTCATCGGCTGGGAAGAGCTGACAACGTGGGCTGACGACGCCTGCTACCGTCGCATGATGTCCTGCTGCCGTTCTTCAAGCCCTCACAAGGATATGCCTCGGATGTACCGGGCCACGACCAACCCGTATGGCGCAGGCCACACATGGGTGAAGCGTCGTTTCCGTCTGCCCGCCATGATGTTCCAAGTGTTCCAAGATGAGCAGGGCACCGTCGATGCGAAGACTGGAAAGTCCTATGCGTCGAAGCCTCGGCTCTACATCCACGGCACGCTGTCCGAGAACAAAATCCTTCTGGAGCAAGACCCCGATTACATCAACACGCTGCGCGAATCAGCCCGCAATGAGCAGGAGCTGAAAGCGTGGGTTGAAGGTTCGTGGGACGTGATCTCTGGCGGTATGTTCAGTGATGTCTACAACGAAAAGCACCACGTCGTCCCTGCGTTCGAAATCCCCCTCAGCTGGCGGATCGACCGGGCATTTGACTGGGGTGGTTCCAAACCGTTCTCACTGGGCTGGTACGCGGAAAGCGATGGCACGCCCTACGTGTGCCCCGAGACTGGCAAGTATTATGGCACCGTGCGCGGCGACGTGTTCCGAATCGGGGAGTGGTACGGCACCACAGGCAAGGCGAACGAAGGCCTCAACCTGACCGCCACAGATTTCGCATCGACCGCGCAGGCCAAAGAGCAGGAATTGGGAATCCATGACCGTTGCTTGGCCGGACCTGCTGACCACAACGTCTTCGCGCGAGATCGTGGTCCAACGATGCACGATGAGTACAAGAAGTTCAAAATCCGGTTCACCAAAGCTGACAAAGGTGCCTTCTCGCGTCAGCGCGGCTGGGACATGATCCGCAACCGATTCAAGCACGCGCTGCCCCGTGAAGATGGGCTTCCGCGTGAGCTGCCGGGGCTGTTCGTCTTCGACCGATGCCGATTCTTCCAAGAGCTGGTGCCAAGTCTTCCTCGGGCCGATAAAGACCCAGATGACATCAACACCGATTCAGAAGATCACCTCGCCGATGAACTGCGCTATCGAATTCGTCGGGTCAAGAAGGGCTTGACACGGGGCACATTCTGATCCTGATCAGGCCCACCCTAGACATCCGCCCGGGCATTATGGCATAGTGTCCGAGAAAAAGTAGGAATCGCAAATGGCAAAGACCACCAAAAAGGACGATCCCAGCACACCATCCCTCTTTTACCCAAAGATGGCGGGCCGTTGGGGCATGATCGAAGACGTTCTCGGTGGCACTGAGACGATGCGCGAAGCTGGGGAATCACTCCTGCCGAAGCACATGCACGAACCAGACGACGTATACGACGAACGGCTCGACACCAGTGTCTTCCTGAACATCACAGAATTGACACTCGACTTTCTGACTGGGAAGCCATTTGGCGAGCCCGTCCAACTCATGGAGGATGTGCCGGCTCCGCTTGTCGAGTTCGCTGAGGACATCGACATGCAAGGCAATAACCTTGATCACTTTGCGAAGCTCTGGTTCCGCGAAGCTCTGGCGAAAGGGTTCAGTCACGTTCTGGTGGAAACTCCTGCTGACCCGGGCGGCGAAATCAAAACGCTCGCAGATCAACGTAAGCACAACATTCGGCCCTATTGGGTCCACATCAAGCCTGAGAACCTGATTGCCGCTGAGGCGATCCGCATCCGGGGGCTCGAAACCCTGACGCACATCCGGTTCTTCGAGCACGAAACGGTTCGTGATGGCTTTGAGGAAAAAGAAGAGGTCTTCGTCCGCGTCATGGACTTGGTGGACCTTGTTGGTGCGAACGACCCAGATGATTTCCGCGTCGAAACCCGCCGTTACAAAAAGACGAAGCGCCAGCAATCCACTGGCAGCGTTTGGGAACTTGTTGAGCCCGCCACTATGACCGATCTGAAAAAGATCGCGTTGGTGACGTTCTACACGAACCGGACAGGCTTCATGGAATCAAAACCGCCGTTGCTGGACCTCGCGTATCTGAACGTGACGCACTGGCAATCTGGTAGCGATCAGCGGTCAATCCTGACTGTCTCACGATTCCCTATGTTGGCCGGATCAGGTGTATCTGACTATGAGAACGAAAAGACCATCGTGGGTCCGCATGGACTCCTGCTGGCTGATGACCCTCAAGGTCGATTCTATTACGTCGAGCATTCCGGTGCGGCAATCGCTGCGGGCCGGAACGACATGCAAGACCTCGAAAAGCAGATGGCCCTTTACGGTGCCCAGCTTCTAACGCCACGCCCGGATCGGGAAACAGCGACGGCGCGGTCGATGGATGAGAACTCGACGACCTCGGGGCTCAAGAGCATGACGTTCAGCTTCATTGATGCACTGGAGCAAGCTCTGCTTCTCACTGCGGAAATGTCGGGCAATGAAACAGGGGGCACGGTTCGCGTGAACACTGATTTCTCGCTCAGCGAAACTGAGATCGTTGACCTTCAAACATTGGTCACGGCCCGGAAAGACGGCGAGATCAGCCACTCTGCCTTCATCGCAGAGCTCAAGCGGCGCGGCGTGCTGCACGAAGATTTCAGCGTCGAAGATGATCTGGTGCTGCTCAAGAATGAAAAGTTGCCTGCGCCACCTCACATGCAACATGAACCTGCGAAACCTGACCCAGCCAACCCTAAAAATCCGGTGCAGGGCGGGGGCGCAGCAAATGGTGACGAAGACGATTTAGGGCTTGAAGGAGGCGACATGATTTGATACGCTTCCTGTGAGCATTGTGCCGCTCCGCGAAAAGGAGGTGATCTTTTTCTGCATCGCCGTTGACCCTGCAAGGTCAGCGGCGATTTGCTTTTGCAGGATCGCACATGGTATTCCGTCTGGGCCGACCAGAGTGACTCTGACGGCGACCCGTGAAGTGATTTCACGACTCTAAGATGGAGGCTTATATGCCTGATTTTGTATTTGACACCGAGACACCCGCTGAAAACCTTGACAATGTGCCAGCAAATTTCCACCACATGTTTGAAGAGGGCGACAATGGTTTCGCTTTGACTGACAACAGCCGTGGCGTTGCAGAAGTCATCAACGGCTTGACTGCGAACCTGACCAATTCCCGCAAGAACAAGAAAAGCTCCAGCGATGAGGCAGCAGCCCGTCGTCAGCAGAACACTGTGTTCGAAAATTCCCTGCGCTCTGCCGGATACGATGGCGATGAGTTTGGCGAAGAGGATGTGAACGCATTCATCACAGGCCTGACTACAAAAGCTGGCGCGGCTGGTGACGTTGGCGAACGCCTCGCGGCTCAGAAATCTGAGATGACCCGTGCCCACACTTCCGCGCTGGAAGCCAAGGACACTGAGATCGGGGGCATGAAGAAATCGCTCGAAAAGTACCTGATCAACTCCGAGGCGTCCAACGCCATCGCAGCTGAAAAAGGCAACCCGGCGCTTCTGACCCGTTTCGTTCAAGATTTCACCAAAGTTCAGCAGCTCGAAAATGGTGACTATGTTGCCCGCGTTGTCGATGCAGATGGCGAGATTCGCTATAATGGCAAAGGCGATCCGATGACTGTTGGTGAATTGGTGAAGTCCATGAAGGACGACAAAACCTACGGCGTGATGTTCGAAGCAGAGGTCGTCCCGGGTGGCGGCGTGCAGACATCGCCCAAGCCCGTTGGTAAAACACACACCAAAGCCATTGATGGCGACAAGTCTCCAGTCAGCAAAATCGCCGCTGGTCTGGGTTCCCTCAAAGGCCGGGGTCGCCGCTGATTTGACTTAGCGATTGGCTATTTGGTAATTCTATGGGGCGCACTTCGGTGTGCCCCATTTTCGTTGCGGCGGGTTGCCGCGCATGAAGAAACACAAAGGATACAACATGGCTTCCGTAACTCTCGCAGAATCGGCAAACCTCGCACAGGACGAACTCGTTGCGGGTGTTATCGAAACTGTCATCACAGTGAACCAGTTCTTTCAGATGCTCGGCTTCGACGCATTTGACGGCAACTCGCTGCAATACAACCGTGAAAACGCACTGGGCGGCGTAGGCGCTGCTGGCGTCGGCACTGACCTGTCAACGGGCAACTTCAAAGATGCCGCGACTTTCACCAAGATCAATGTCGGTCTGACCAAAATTATCGGCGACGCCGAAGTGGACAACCTGATCCAAGCGACTCGCTCCGGCGATGGCAACGATCAGGAAGCGATTCAGATCGCGTCCAAAGCGAAGGCCATTGGCCGCGAGTACCAGCGTCAGCTGATCTCCGGTACAGGTTCGAGCGATGAATTCGAAGGTTTGCTGAGCCTGTGTGCGACGGGTCAAAAAGTTGACACGGGCGCGAACGGTTCCGCGTTGAGCTTTGAAATCCTCGACGAACTGATGGACCTTGTTGAAGACAAAGACGGTCAGGTGGATTATGTTCAGATGAACAAACGTCCGCGCCGTGCTTACCGTACCTTGCTTCGTGCTCTGGGCGGTGCGTCGATCAACGAAGTCTTCACGCTGCCTTCCGGCGAAGAAGTCATCGCGTACAGCTCTGTGCCGATCTTCCGTAACGACTACCTGCCTGTTGACCAGACGAAGGGTACTTCGACCGACACCACGACCATCATGGCTGGTACGCTCGACGAAGGTGCTCGCGAGACTGGTATCTCTGGCCTGACCGCTGCAAATGCGGCTGGTATGCAGGTTGTTCCAATCGGCGAAAGCGAGACCAAAGACGAAACGATCACCCGTGTTCGTTGGTACTGTGGTCTGGCCCTGTTCTCCGAAAAGGGTCTGGCAGCTGCCGAAGGCATCACCAACTAAGGTGAAAACCTAACTGAAATTGCAAAGGGCAGTCTAGTTCGCTAGACTGCCCTTTGTCGTTGTGGTATTTCAAGCTCAACGAATCATTGAAACCCAGCCAAGGAGACACCAATGGCTTTGACCAAAGTGAAATATGTGATGGAAGGTCCTCATAAGGGCAAAGACTTCACCCCCCGCAGCCACCCTACATTCGAGTTCAAAAAAGGTGTGCTTGAAATGAGCATCGACGCGGCTTCGGTGCCCGCAATGGGCCGTATCTTGGACGGGTATGGCGCAAAGCGTGCTGATGCTGCTGATGAATCCAAACCCGCAGCGAAGGCTCCCGCCAAAAAGAAGACCCCGGCCAAAAAGCCTGCTGCCAAAAAAGCAGAGGTAACTGAAAATGCTGAAACGACCGACACCGAGGACGGTGACGTTCAGTCGTCCGGGGACGGGGCTGAATCGGGTGACACCACTGACGGCGGATCAAATGACGACGCTGACGGTGGGGAAGAAGGAAACACTTCCTCCGAACAGGACGGCGATGGCTCCGAGAACATCTAAGCGTTGACCCGAGGGCCGATCTTATATCGCCCTTGCAATTTGGGGCGGGGAACTGGCATAAAAGCATAGCGTAGAGATGACCAGTCTCCCTCGCCCCAGATCAACTCATTTGAAGGACACCATATGGCACTCACAGTTCAAACCGACCACGGTAACGTAGAAGGCGCTAATGCCTATGTGGACGCTGCGTTTGTCATTGCACACCACGCAGATCGAGGCCTTGACCTCTCTGCGACCGACATTGACCTCCTTAACGCAGCGATTGTCCGTGCAACTGATTATCTGGATCAACGATTTACTTTCGTAGGGTCTCCCGCTTATCAATCCCAAACCACAGGTTGGCCCCGATCCCGTGCGAAAGACTCAAACGGATGGCTCGTATCTGGGGTCCCTCGTGCTGTTAAACAGGCGACAGCTGAATACGCTAACATCGCCTTGTCTGTCCCGGATTTGAACCCAACCCCCGACCGCGATGCCACAGGGCAAGCCGTGGCTGCGAAAAGTGAAAGCGTCGGCCCGATTGAAGAATCAGTACGCTACGCCAACGCCAGTGCTTTTCAGATGCCGAAATACCCTAAAGCTGATAGACTGTTGATTGTTCGCGGGTTGGTGATCTCAAACCGTCAAATTCGTCGAGGGTAAGAATATGGGTCAGTATGACAGTGCAATCACGTTGGCGCAACGATTGATCAACAAAAAAGGTCGAGAAGTCACGGTGTCGAAATCGACCGTCGTGGCCGCAGACCCTGCTGAGCCTTGGGACGTGACCCAAACGGGCACGGAACAATTCACGGCTAAGGCCGTCATCTTTCCTGTGGAATCAAAATACGTTGATGGCACGACAGTTCTTATCACGGACAAACAGATGTATCTAGCCGCATCGGACACAGAGTTTCCGATAACGCCGAGCTGTAAAATTATGGATAAAGGATACCCGACGCAAGTGATCTCCGTGGACGTTCTTGAGCCCGGGGAACAGAGCATCTTGTATACGGTGATTGTGCGATGAAATCATATGAATATGACGAGGCTTTCGCCCACATGCTGCGGACTTTCAAAAACACTTGGTCGGACTCGTCCGTCGGGTGGGCCAGCATTGAAGGGTTGGATGAAGAGCCAAAAATCGAATGGCCGAACCTTGACGGAAAACGTGATCTCCCCGAAGTTGATACTACCCCCTCAGAGCTGGAACCGTGGTTACGAGTTTTTGTGAAGCATCACGATTCGGATCAAGCGTCAATGGGGGAAACAGGAGGACGTGTTTTCACTCGTACAGGCATGATTGGGGTTGACATTTTTGTCCCGCTCAACATCGGCTTGAAATTGCAGTACCGTCTTGGTACTGTGTGCAAGCGACCCTTTGAGGGCAAACGTGGATTTGGTGACGGATGCGGCATCGTTTTTCGTTCTGTTCGGCTCAGGGAACACGAAAACAATCAGAAGCGTTGGGCTCATGCGACAGTCTACGCAGATTTTGAATATGATGAGGTGCTATAATGGCTGGCAACGGCAACAAAATTGACAGCAACTTCACCGGGTTGCGCTACACGGAAGAAGTGTCCGGCGCTATCGGTACGTTGCCGGGGTCTCCAGTATGGAAAAGCCTCGAAGCAAACAGTTATGGTGATTTCGGTGCTCAGGTGACGACAATCGCTCGGACTCCGATCACAGCAGGACGCCAACGTGAGAAAGGCGTCGTGACCGATGTTGATGCCAGTGCTGGTGCGAATATCGACTTTACACAAGACAACTTCGTTGACTTGATGCAAGGTTTCTTCTTCGCGGATTGGCGTGCCCAACCATTTAAGGATGGCGGCTCCGTCGCGTCAACGGGGGTCGATTTTGGCACCACCCCGATGCTTCGAATCGCAACGGGGGACTTGATCTTCCTGACTGGGTTTGATGAAAGCGCAAACAAGGGGCTGAAAGTGGTAACAACCACTTCTTCCACGCGAGCAAACTTCGCGGGGTCAATTGTTGAAAACCCTGCCCCAAATAACTCCTACTCTTCCAAAGTTGGGGTGGAGTGCGGGTCTGGTGATCTTGATGTTGACGTATCAGGTGCCTACCCTGCACTGGTGAGCACGACTTATGACTTCACAACTCTGGGGGTGATCGCTGGCTCGTGGGTCTATATCGGCGGTGATGCTTCCGTGAATGAATTTGCCAACGCGAACAACAATGGGTTTGCTCGGGTACGTTCTGTGGCTGTGAGCCGTCTGGAACTGGATAAAACCCAGAATACGATGACCGCAGAGACAGGCGCTGGTAAATCGGTGCGTATTTTTGCTGGTGATTTGATCCGCAATGAAAACGACCCTGCCCTGATTAAATGCCGCAGTTATCAATTCGAACGGTCGTTGTCTTCGGCAGGTTTCGAGTACGTCAAAGGTTGCGTGGGGAACACGTTTACCCTGAACATGGCGACTGCGGACAAAGTGAATGCGGACATTGCGTTCATTGGCACAGACGCCGAAGCAGTGGAAGTGGCGAATCGCAAATCAGGTACTTTCCCGGACATTGCAACCAGTGCCACTGCGTTCAACACGTCTTCGGATTTCTCCCGTATTCGTCTAGCAAAGCAAGACTCGCTGGGCACGCCTCTGATGGCTTATCTAACTGAGTTCAGTCTGACTGTGAACAACAATGTGTCCCCCGCGAAAGCAATTGGCACACTGGGCGCATTTGACATGAACGTGGGCGATTTTGTCGCTGAGGGCAACGTAACTGCTTTCTTCGCTGACATTGAATCTATCAATGCCATTCGGGCAAACGCTGATGTGTCGATGGACTTCTGTTTGGCAAAGGGCAACGCAGGTTGGGTCTTTGACCTCCCTCTTTTGACCTTGGGCGAAGGTCGTCTCGCAGTCGAAAAAGATTCGCCAGTGACGATCCCTGTCAGCATCGGCGGTGCGCGAGACCCACATCTCAACACCACACTGCAAGCAGCGTACTTCCCGTACCTGCCGACAGCTGCTGAGGGCTGATTGACAACTGCATAGCTTTCGAGCATTATGAGCAGGGCGGCTTTCGGGTCGCCCTGTTTTGATTCTAACTGTCAGGAGACACCAATGACGACACCTCAAAATCCGTATCAAGAGTACATGGCAAGCACCGACCATGTAAACGAAGGTATTTGGGTCGAAGAGCCCGGCTTGCGCGTTCGCGTTCGTTTTGCGGGCGAAGAGAACCGTAAATACTGGGCCGCTTTCATGAAGAAAATGGCTCCATTTCAGCCGACTTTGAAGAAGCTGGAAAAACATCCGGAGATCGCAGCAGTCTACGACAAAAAGACGATCACTCCTGCGTTGGCCCAGTTGTTCATCGAACACATCATCGTGGACTGGAACGTCGCGGATGGCTTTGATGAGAAAGAAGGCGACTTCATCTGGAAGAGCGGCATGAAAAACATGCAAGGCGAAGTGGTCGATTTTGACCCGGAACTGGCAAAACAGATCATCTTGGCCGTTCCGCGTCTGTTCGCTCGCATCCGCGAAGTGGCAGGTGACTATTCCATGTTCGCAGAAAGCGCTGTCATGGCCGACGAGGGCACGGTAAAAAACTCGCCGAAGCTCTGACCTTCGGGTTGGAGCAGGGAGACATCGCTGACTTCATCATGATCGCCGCAATTCAACGCGGCGATCCCATACCAGAAAAGATTGCAAACCCACCGCAGCTCAACGCGGTGGAGAACACCATCTACGGAATCTTCTTACGACTATCATCCTGCCGACTCTATACCAGCTCAGGCGTTGGGCCTATCCCTTACGACAAAGCATTCGAAATGCTGAGGCAACGGGGGTTGTTGGAAATTGAACCTTTCATCATGGGTTGCATCGACGAAATGGACAACGTGTTTATGAAGCACGTCAGTGAAAAGATGAAATCAGGATCGTAGAACGTGGCCGACACATTTGCACAGCTCGCACCAAAACTCGAAAAGCGCGTCAAGCGGTTTGAGCTCAAGGTTGATAAGCGAACCAAAATGATCGTCGGGCAAACAGTTCTGGTGGCTGCTGCTGGGACCCCAGCGGATACGGGGGAAGCCCGATCCAATTGGCGAATCAGTGCAGCCGTACAAACCCCCGGGGGCGTCGTTCCGGCGTATGCCCCCGGGGAACATCTCGGGATAAACGAGACAGGCAATCTCGCTGGGGTACAGGCTCACGCCGGACGGGTTCTAGCGCTCTGGAAGCCCGCAAAAGATCGCCCCATTGCCATTTTCAACAATTGGAGCCAAATCGAACGCCTCAATAGTGGTGAAATCTCACAACAAGGCAGTCACTTCATTGAAAAGGCCAAGGCCAAAATGATACAGTTGACAAAACAATCGAAATGGCTTGACCGATAATGGCAACAGAGCGCGTAAATATCATCTTCCAGACACGGGGCGTTCGCCGCGTGCGCAGGGACGTGGGCGGGATTGGGAACGATGCCCGTACCAGTGCAACAGCAGTTGGGTTCCTAAAAGCCAGTCTTGGCGGGTTGGGGGTCGGCATTGCTGCGCGTGAGTTTGTGCGATTCTCTGACACCGCAACCCGACTTACCAACCAAATCCGCTTGGTGTCAACAGATACTGCCAACCTAAATAGGGTCATGGCTGAACTCCATCAAGTTGCCCGGGACACTCGCTCTGGGATCGAACCTACAGCTGAGCTGTATAGCCGCTTGCAACGGTCCGCACGGACCCTCGGGCTGAGCCAGCAAGAGCTGTTGGACTTGACCACAGGTGTCAGCCAAGCATTTAAGATTTTCGGGAACACCAGTGCTGAGGCTGAGGCCGCGCTGGTCCAGTTTTCACAGGGTCTCGCTGCGGGTGCTCTTCGCGGGGACGAACTTCGTTCCGTGTTGGAGCAAGCGCCGCGCCTTGCTCAAGCTATCGCAGATGGTCTCAATGAGATCGGGGATGCCAACCTTGCCGAAGCATTCGGCCAAGGGTTCCGGCTCGATGATGGCTCCTTCGATTTTGACATCGTTATTGGCTCACTTCGGGAACTGGGTGCTGAGGGTGAACTGACCGCTGAGCGCGTCATCACTGCGTTGCAGACCCAGCTTGAGGTATTGGATCAAGAGTTCGGGACAACGCTTCCTACAATCGAAGACGCCTTCGAGCAGCTTCGCAACAAGGTCGTGGCCCTGTTCCAATCTTCGGAATTCCAGACAGTATCTGCTGCGGTTGCCAACGTGGTCCTGTTTATCTCAGACAACTTTGAGCTGCTGACACAGGTTGTTGGCACTGCGGCATTCGTGCTGGGCACTGTGCTGGCAGTGACAGCCGTAGGCGCGGCCATTGCTGGGCTGCAAGCTCTGTTCGTTCTGCTTTTGGCGAACCCGTTCACTGCCTTGATCCTAGTGATTGTAGCCGCGATTGG
>JAYJMH010015186.1:0-21659 GCA_036873815.1 Phacellophora camtschatica
CATCCGTTAAATTCGAAACTCTCTCTTCGATCGAAGATGAAAATAATGCGCACTATATATCAATCGATGCAGAAGGAGACGGCCGATCTTGTGGTGATTTTTCTGGATTTTTGCAGCGAACGGTTTGAGAGTCATCTTCGATAAAACACGTTTCTTTTGTTTTGGGCCGAAAATGTTATATGGAACCATTATGTAAACGGCCGTTTTCGATCAAATTCAGGACGCTCGATTTATAAAAGTCGCGATATCTCGCAAAATACTTATCCTAAATTCGTGAAAAAAATATGACAAGGTACGCCGCAATTTGATCTATCGTTTGGAATGAAATTGATTTAAATCAAAGGGGTTTAAAGCCCCCAAATCAAGGGAAATCCGTGCAAGCCATCGTAACAAAGCTCCTTTGAAATCATAGACAACAGAAATATAACATTTTCATTACAAACAATGCTGTAATTTCAATAGAATAAGCACTTGTTAATTACGTAATAAGAAAAAGGTTGAAGTCTATTTTTTACTTTGTTTTGATTCGCATTAGGAATCGTTAGCTCTGATAAGAATTTCTTAATTTTTAAAACGCAAGGCGCACAAAATGAAACAGATTGCACTCAAATCTAAATTGCAGAGTAGAGACAATTACACACAAGCACATTGCGGACTTGGGAATCGAGGCGTGTGTTTTCTGTTTTTTGCTTTTGTTTTCCCGTTATTGAGACATTTCTATTTTGGTCATGGGTGGTAGGACATAATAAAAATACATGGTTGATGGGAAACCAAAATGAAAGACACATGCCACGATTCCTAAAGCCCGTGGTTGCATTTATTTGACTCTTTTTCTCATTCGTTAATTCGTCCGTCTCGTTTGCTTTTTCGATGTGTTCGCTCTTTCGTCTCGTTCTCTCGCTAAAAGAACAACCGAACTGAAATTTTTTAATGAATTAACCCTGGGTTCCACCAGAGTTAAATAGAAATTAAATTAAATAGAAACCCGAAAAATAGAGCGACAAAATTAAGAAAACGAAAAAGAGAAAAATGAACTCAGGGTAGAACAACTGTAACAAACCAAGCAAGAGAAGAAAATTAAAAACAAAACTGCTTATCCTGACAGTCTTATATGTTAATAATGACATAAAACTCAGTAAAGATTACATTTATCATACATTTCTTCGTAACCCCGGCAAAATATTAAAGAAAATATCATATTTAAGGTAAGCATTGGACATTCAGACAGGGGCATTTTACGTACCCTGATACCCCGCACAAGGGCACATGCGTTCTTTTGCAAATTTAAATTTAAGAACCATTTTAAACCACGATTTTGTTTGCTTACTTCAAACATGAATATGAGTTTCCATAACATTTCCCTTTTACTCCTCAAATTTGTAACGCTAGTTTGTTGCTTTTTGCTTTCTCTAGAAAAGTTGCGTGTGTTCATAGATAGGGCGCATCCTTATGCGGGGTACTAAGATAAATAATCTTTATACAATTAAATACCAAAATGATCAAACCAGACTTCTGTTATATGCTTATAAAAGGAAAATAGAAAAGTAGAGCAAGATAAACATTACATCCTGAAGTGCATAAACGTTGAGATTATATTCCAAAGTTGTGCTTGCATTATCGTTACTTATCTTTACATCTTCACAGAAACACAAAATAATGATGTTTTAATTCTTTAAAGATCAATCGAAAAATCAACGTGGTAACAAATTATGTATCTAATTTACTTATTTTGGCTAATTACTTTGGTATTTAATAAGAGAACGAAAAGGTTTAGTGCACAAATTTTTTTTGCAAATTTTCTACCAATAAATTGTCAAAATACAGATCAGTTGATTTTTTATAAAAATGCAAGCACGAACATTAGCAAGCCGGTGTGTCGCTACAAGTCTTTCAGCAGAAGCCTTGGAAATACTTTACATATCTAAATACACGGTCTGTAACTTTACACATTTAAATACACGTCAATGACAAATTTAATTGCTACATTTCGCAGCCAGCCCAACAAACTAAACACTGCCACATGAAAACGTCCGAAAACATACAAACTAGTTTAAGATAACACTTTAAGACGTCATTTCCAGATATTTTCAAAAATACAAGAAACGATTATTTTCAAGATGAAAGACTGTTCAGACAAAGCATGGCATGAAGAAACAGTTTTGCTAAAATAGTCAGAAAATGATATACCAAGCATCCTATTTTTGTGAAAGTCTAGACTGGTAAATATAAAGATCCTGAAGGTAGGCACTATAGCGGTGACGTTTTTTCGAACCAATCAAATTGCAAGAAATCAAAATAGAGCGATTTTATTTGATAAACAATTTTGTCGGCTGCGATCAAATTTTGCGAGGCTGCGGTCAAAAGTTGCGGTTAATGGAGTTTTTTGCTGACATGGAATCGAGATAAAATTATCTGACACATTTTTGAATATGTATTGTCAGCAGTCACTTGTTGGTGTGGCGAGTCCATTGAAAGTCTCAAAATGAGCAAATTAGCATGTTTTTCTTTGTCTGCAAGAATGGTTGCGAATGAGGCCTAATCGTCATATTTACCAACAATCAATAATCGTATACGATATCGCTTTATTCTAAATATACAAAATTGTCAGACACTGTTACTTCACGATATTCTACAACTACAACTTGAACACATCCTGGCATTATAGGACAACTAGCAAGATAGCTTGGTCATTCCATGTAAAACAATACACGTATAAATAGATCTAAAGTTTTTCAAAGCATTTAAAAATTTTGTTTACGGACTTTTTGCAGTAGTAAAGTCTCAGGAGTCCAGAAAATAAAAGATGAGAGGTAACAGATGATGTTAGACAAAAGTGCAAGAAAAACTTGTTTTAGTTTTTACACACACTATAAACAATTACCTGTTTCAACCAAATGTTCAGTTTCTGCAAAGTTCGAGACAGAGGATATCAATTTGTAGTCAGACATATCGTGAAAACTCAACCACCTTCCGACTTAGAAGAACAATAGAACAAAAGAAAGAGAACAGTGCTCACGTGCGCACTTTGGTGCGGCGCATGCAAAGTTTCCAGTCTGGAAAATAACGATAATTTTGGTAAAGAATTCTAAATGACCAGCAAAGCATTAAAATAGTGAAAATAAGCGAATAAACCAAAATGCAAAAATTAGTATATTATTATCATACAACGACAGCTACAATAAATAAAATAATTTCACTCCCAACATCCTCTCTATTTTCACTTCTAATGTCCTTCAAAAGTTTAATTTTTAATGAAAGTATTCATCATTCACAAACAGATATGGAGCCTGGTCAAATGAAACAAGTCCAACAATTCAGCTCGCCAAAAACGGATTGACTTTTCCTTTAAAGTAAAGCTAACTTACCCGGTAAGTAAAATTAAACAAAACGAAATTAGGCAAAATAAGGCGCCGCACTCGAATGTCGAAAATAAATTAACATAATCCGCCAAAAATTAGAAGGTAGATATATCGAGGGTATTTTTTTTCCGAGAAAAGCATTCCCAGAGCAAAAGCTGTCATACGGGGCAAGTTCTTCAAACCAAGCTGGCAGTTTCGAACCAACCCTTAGAATAGCGGGATTAGCCGGGTAGCAGTCAGTAGCTTGAGGATTTTACGATTTTTCTGGGCTGGCTCACTTCATATGAACAGGTCCATAGAAACAAATGTTTTCTTTGCGAGGATTCGCAGAAATAAAAATAACGAATCACTCGATCTACCACAAATTCAAAATAGAATTATTAAAAACAAAATAATATACAAATCTACATCTCACAGCTGTAAGAATTAATTGCTATGTGTCCACGGTTATGAAGAAAGCTTTTCAAGACTAACCTTAAGTCTAACAACGCATTATTTATTCAGCTCATTGCTTTGTATTAAAGCTAAGAGGAGCGGTGATGGTTATAAAACCAGTTTGTCAAGACGACGCCAAGTTCCAAAAAGCCCATTATGTACTAAGTAAAATTCACCGAATTAAAAGTTCACCAAAGAAAAAAGCTACCAATTTCTGGCTTTCTTCAGAAATCAGCAAACACCCTTTTGAACGCAGTTAATTTGAACCTAAACTCTGCCGCCCAAGAACGTGTGTGCACGTTTTTTTTTCATAAGAAACCACTTTATAAGAAACTCACGGGTGATACCCACGAAAATTTAAGAAACTTTTACTAGTGAACAGTGAATGAAAAATCGCTATGAAACTTTTGAATCTTTTAGCGAATATTACATAATACTTAATGATATTAATTGAGTCAGATGATTAATTCAGTGAAGACTGTGTATAAAACATTTTATCATATACAATATATACCCCGTTTTTTTTTAGTGTTTCTGTTGAAAAAAAGAATTCATGGTAAAAAACGGATTTTTTCATATACAGAGTACTAAAAACGGAATTTTTTCATATACGATTAAGAAACTTTTGCTGGGGAAATTTGGTCCAAAATGGTGAAAAATTAAAAATGTTTAGTAGTGGAGCCTTCGGCAGGTTTCTTGTAAAAAAAAAAACGTGTATATCAACGTAATACGAATTTCTTCCCACCAGTTTTATAAAAACGTTGCATCCGAACTGAACGAGATCCTGCCTCTCGTAGGTACATAGCTAGCCGGTCAGTTATTTGAACGCAAGGTGAAAATGCAAAAGATGCCATAAAAAAGTGGGATCTCACCTCTCAGCTCAATTTCCAAATTTGTAAGCACTCGTGTTCTGGATCTTGAAAACAAATTGTTGATACATCCAAAACCAGTATTTTTAATTTTATCTCGAAATATATATAAACTTCAACCGCTTGCTTTCTGTTGAACGACATAAACACACAAATTACTTACAACCATACCTCCTTCACCGCATCAGTACTAAATTTCTAGCTTCAATGAATAAAATAGAAGATAAATTACTATACGTCTTGCATACAACATTCTCCACAAATCTATAGCTTAATAAATTTAAAAATTACATAATATGTTAAGAAGAGAAAAAGTCACGCTTTACATCTAATATTAATTTCTTATAATAATAAGTATATCTATGAAGTACACAATTATTTTCCATAGAAGCAAAAGATTCATCGGTCGTCTCAAAAAACGTGTGCGCCATGGAACTGGATGATGCTAATTTACATAATATGACGTAAACACAGTCGCACATTAATAATACCAGAAATTCACAAATTGCTTAAACGATGGTCGAAATACGACAACACTGCCTATTGAATTGAAATCTTGACTGAAGTATTCATTTTATTGTGTGTGTGAAGGGTTTTTATTTTCTATTTATTTTGAAAAAATACAAGAGGTTGAATCACTTTATGCTTTATTCCTTCCTTTGTTTTCAATCACCTGAAAACTTGTGCTGGCTAGCCATGAGAGATTCTTTGAGGCACACACTCAAGCCTACAGCACGACAAAGATGTTTGCCATCCCAAAGAACAACAATTTTTAACCTGAAGTTCTTGCCAGCGGTTTCTTTTTGGTGTTAAACTTGCAATAAATTATGAAACTAGGCATATGAAACTCAAAATGTTCAGAAAATAAAGCATAAAATTCTCGTATTCAATTTTTTCAGAAAGAAAACGTATGTCTATTTTTATGTAGAATCTGACGTAACTAATGCATCGTGGCGATTCTAGATAAACACGCTTACGATAATAAGCTAAATTTTATTAGTCGTTTGAAAACATTTCTCCACACAACGATAACAAAACAGCAGTATTGAAACTTCATTCCAATTCGATTGGCAAATAAAACAAAACTCCTCAAATGTTTACAAATCTACACAGTGGAAATATTTCACCTGCTTAACTGGACGCACGCCTGCAATAGTAACCAAGCACTTTACACTTCTCGCAAAGCATTTGAGGATGCTCTTTCGTCTGGTCGGACACGTCCAAGCCGTCCGGTTTGTCCAGCGGTCGTTGCTTGTGGGGGTAGACATTCAGGTTGCATTTGATACACATCTGTCCCATGTTGGCCCAGCTGTTGCCACTCATCCACTTGCGCTTGCAAGACGGGCATTTGTATTCGCCAAAGCATCGCTTCTTGCCTTGGTAAGGCGTCAGACCTTCTCCTTTCGGTCTCGCCTAAACAAAAATAACAATTAGTTAAGGAGATTTCAGTTCAAGGGTACAACATTACAAAAGTCGTTAGTTTGCTCCTCCCCTACACTAACTGAAGGGAAAACAACAACAACGCAGAGCGAAAGTACAGGGAACTTATGTAGTGAGTCTAGGTACAACACCAACCAAAGAAAATAATTCTTGAAAAACAGAAAAACGATAAACGAGTAAAACGAAAGATATTATTATAAGAAACTCTTCAATTATAATTATATGTCTTATTCTGTATATTTAGGTTTTTCAGTATTTATTAGATTAATTAACCTTTTAGTGTTTATTTCAAACTGAGCCTTTACATATATTAGTTTTATAAATAAATTAGTATATATTAGTTTTATTAAATATATTAGTATATATATTTAGCTTTTACTTATATTAGTTTTAAAGTGTAGTTAATGTTGTAAAAGGTGGCGCTGTTTTGATTGGAAGAATACATAAACTATTGGCGCTCAGCAGCCATAGTTTTTTTTTTGGAAAAATTGAGTGTACAATAAAACTAGACGCCAAAGTTAAAAATTTAACACATCTTTCCACAACAGAAATAATCACTAATTAGGATTAAATAGCTTCGGTCTGCCCTGCTGAACAACCCAGACAGTAACATTCGCCACATTTATCCACGAAACAGAAAATGCCGCTTATAGGCATACGGTAAAAGATAAAATGAAATTTGGTAGGAAATTGTGGAGGACCACAGGAAAATGGGTTGTCTCTCATCAAAAGGCAACTTGTTTAATGGGTAAGGCCTGGAAACCATATGTACGAGTAATAACTTAAAATAGAAAATTGTTTCAGGCCATTTATTTGTTATTCTGTGTAGTTAAAAATCATGAAAAAACAACGTAACAATTCTCCTCCTTGACAATAGTAGAGAAAAACTGCAATTTTTTCATAAAAGATAAAATTCAAATGTTAAATTTAAACTTTTAACATCAAAATGTTTCGACTGTTATCATATCTTTAACCTTCGAGTATACATATACTTTTTCTATAAGAGCAGCTAGCATCTGTTTCAGCCTGAATTTGTTCTTGATCCTGGACTAATTTTTACAAACTTTCTTCCCCCACCCTTCTCAAAAACGTCTTTAAAGTGTGTTTCAGGTCAAGTGCCTGCATACAGTGAATTTTGCACTTAATTTTTAAGTAATTTCTGAGTTATGGTTTGAAAGTGTTACCCCTGGAAAAATGAAATTTGGATTGGAATTTAGATGGGGAATTTAGATGGAAAATTTAGATGGGAAATTTAGATGGTGAATTTAGATGGGAAATTTAGATGGTGAATTTAGATGGTGTATTTAGATGGGAAATTTAGATGGGAAATTTAGATGGGAAATTTAGATGGGAAATTTAGATGGTGAATTTAGATGGTGAATTTAGATGGGGAATTTAGATGGGAAATTTAGAATCCAGGCGTGAAAAGGTTAATTTAATACAATTTCTTAAAATAAATACAATTTTTAACTCTGACAGTCTTAAAACAATGTATTCAAAAATATATTCAACGAGTTATTGAAAGGTATAATCGAGAGCATAATAAAATTAAGATATTGTAAAATATATATGTCAAATACCACATTATGATATGTGAATATATATGTGTATCCCCATGTATAGAACAAAATATTGGACAGTAACAAGAGGGTGTTAGAAGTTAAGTTTATCAGAAGAACAGCAAACTAAACCGTTTGCATCTTTCATTTGACAGCTGAAATTCTGAGAAGCATAACCACGTCAAGAGTGGAAAAGTCTGCACGAGTTTTGCGGCCGTCTGCCCCCGTGAGGTCCATTTCCGGAATTGTCCCATTGACAATTTATTAGCCACAGACATATGGGAGATGAACCAAAACAGATAAACAGAATTATCCGGCAGGATTTTACGCTAAACTTTCCAAAGTTGTCTCGTGTTTAAGTGGGCCGCAAACAGAATTGGTTAGAGTTTAACAGCAAAATGAATCTTCTTAAATTGTCTCAGCCGCTTCATTAACAAGATCCTGTGATGTACTGGCACAGTTAATGATCCGTGGCTAATTCAATTGCATCATCAAACAAACGTTTTGCAAACTAATGAAAAAACATTGAGTTGCACACAACTGATATTTTGAAGAGTTTTGTTCTAATTCGTGTTCCTTGCTTTTAGGTTTTTGATCCTTGTGAATTCTTTGCCATAAATAATACTTAGCCTCGAGTACCAAATTGTTCTTTGCAAAAAACAGCTTTCCTGTTAAATACCATGTGGAACCGAAAAACGTCTCACGTTTGCAAAGCTGGTACGATGGAGCCCTAGTTTCTATAATTTAGCTTTTGCTTCATGTTGATGTAAGAGACTTCAACTTAAAAGTTTGATACTTTGTTTGCCAAAATCTACCAAGAACTCACTGAGCTATGACAATCGAAAGCCAACGTTAATGGCTTTCTGAAAGCCAAAATTTTAATAAAGTAGGGGCTAAATAATTAATATGAAGCTCACCTGAGGACAATCTTTGATGTAATGTCCCTTGCAGAAACAAAGATGGCACAAGTAACCATCTGGGGGCTTTCGGAATTTCTTTCGTTGTGCCAACTGAAAAGGAGTCAAGTGAAACTCCAGGTCGACGCTGTCAGGGCTGAGCGAGCCAGATGAAGTCGAGCCTGGTTCATCGAAACTGAATGCTCGCATACTCTTCTCGAATTCTAACGCATCATAATGGTCATCTCTCAGATCGTAATGCTCAGGACTTGACTTGAAGTCGAAACCCGAATCGTAACTCTCGTAACTGTGTTTCGGGGTAGTCGAAGTCTGCAAGCTGCAGTAATTGTCGTAATTGATGAGATCGATCGTATTATCTTTGTATTTTCGATCATGATGGTAGCTATGGTCATCGTGAAGATGATCGTAATACTGCTCGGTGTACGGCTTGATGTCATGGTAACTTGGAGCATGTATGACGTTATCATCGATGCTTCTCATAAGATCACTTGCAAGGGTGTCCAATGAATCATTGTGCTGGTATTTTGATGTTCCATACGTCGGAGCCTAATGGAGAAAATTGTGCGTCAGTAAACAGCAAAGAAAATTTACTGTCAACAAACAAATATAAAGATTCAAAAACAAAAAAAAACTGATATATGAAAAAGAAATACAGAAAGAAAAACCATTACAAAATACAGTAAGCAAAAAAAAGGCATATTCCATTCAAAAATGGCATGTGACACGACAAGACAGAAAGCAACGGATTTTCCAGTAATATCACATAATGTTTCTCTCTGAAATAAAAATTTTCAAATTCCATTCTTGTTGCATTTTAATAGCTATTCATATTTGAAAAGAAAGAAAAGCAAGCCTATTAATCTTATTGCAGTTGCATTGCAGTGCCATCTTACACTTGCATTGCAGTCGCTAACTGACTAAAAGAAACCGCTCGTGCCAAACCCTTTGTTTGCAAACTGAAAATGATCCTTTTTGAAAATAGAAAATTGGACGGTAAAACCTTACCTGGAAATATCAAAGTCTGGACTTACTATGTATCCCACCTTTTTGGGATAGATCGAAACAAGACTTTATAGAGTTGTATTATCGAAGTTCGAATTTGCATTTGTCCGAAGTTTGAATTATGATTATGTGTAGAAATTGTCCTTAATACTATGAGTCGTAGAATAGCCTTGAATAACTATGACGATTGCAACAAGGCCAGATTAGACCTACCACACAAGTCTGTATTTTGCGCTGTCGTTGTTCTTGTTTGCCTTTACTTAAATGAATTCACACTGTGGTTTATCTTTGGTCAGCAAAATATAAATTTAATAAGCAAGAAAATGACGACGGAGTTCATCCCATGTAACAGCAGAAGCAGTATATGTACATGCATATAAGAAACCCAAACACTCCTCTTTTCCTTAAAAAACAATGGAAATTTTGGTACCTCTGACACAACTCTGTGCCCAAAATTCATGACAAATTATTTGTCTGTGTGCCAAAAAAGTTGACCTGCCTATTTTTCCTATTCATTATCAAAAATCTAATAATCCCGGATATTGAAGCTTTCAATGATTGCATTTTATGTTTAATTACAAAAAAAGTGTGGTTGATTTGAAATGATAAGCATTGAACTGGATTATCACAAAAAGATCAAACTCGGTCTGACAGAAATACAAAGAACCATTCTGAAAATAAAAAATGAACCATTCTAAAGCACATAATTTTCGGTGATGGCTCAATGTTCTTAAATTTCTAAGAATTTGAGGTTCGAAATGTTGTTAAATAGTTCTTATTTTTGCACAGATATTTCGTCTGTAATTTTATCAATACATGGCCAATTTTACCAATACAGAGATATTTCTTCGCTCGGTACGAGGCGACGAGTAGACTAATACATGGCCAGTTTTAGTGAAGATTACATAATGCTGAATGATTTTAATGGAATGGAAATGACGTTAGATGATCGATTCAGTGAACACTTTTATCCTGTACAATATATACCCAGTTTTAAAAAAAAGTGCATAGTAAAAAAATCGATTTTTTCATATACAATTAAGAAATGTTTAAGAAACTTTTACTGGTCAAAATTGGTCCAAAATGAAGAAACTTTCACTAGTGGAGCCTTGGCCGGGTTTCTAATATAAAAAAAGTGCAAATCCGAGAGTGAAATTTGATACCACTGCATTACCCCCAGATTCACGAGCAATGACGAACGCACAATTCACGAACAATCGCATGACTTAGCATTGGCAAGAATACAAAAGGATGGAGCATACCATATCCAGGTGGGTTGTCTTTCATGAACTCTGTAGATGGTGTTGAAAGCAAAGTCGAAAGGGTTTCAAAGGTGGAGCCTTATTTTGAGAAGGATAATCGCAAGATTGATGAAATAGGATTGGCAGCGTGCTAAAGCATCATAACTTTGATCCGCCACAAATTTACAGGAGTTAAAGGGTCAAGAGGTAATAATCATACACCATACACGAACCGCAGTGTCTGTCAGCAATTATTTTCTGCAGGAAAACAAAATTCATCTTTGACGTCATAAATCGTTGCGTCAAGCACTTCCTTCATGAATGAACTGTGTCGAGAGTGAGACCGCACAATCCTTAGCTGATCACGTGATGTTTTCATTCTTAAACTAAAGCGAGCGTGTTTAGATCAGGGTTGTCAGATGGTCAAGGGCAAAAAAGGCCAAACTTTGAAGAAAAAAAACAATAGAGGTGACCAAAATGCACATGCGTGGAAATTTCACAACCCTGCTGTCATAGAGGATTCCGTATTCTCATTGCATTTTACGTACTTTCACTATTTGCATTTCAGAAATAAATTATCATAAAATTCCAATCCGAATAAATTTATAGAAAAACGAAGCTTATTTTTCTTGGTTACAGCCTAAAAAAAGTAGAACTCGGAAAATTTGGCCTTAAGACTAATCTGGCTGCTCTGGCGATGGAGCCGGACTGACCCATGTAAACGGCCTAGGTAAGCTCCCCGTCTGTTTGCTTTAATTATAGTCAAAACCAGGGGTTGATATGTCTCTTGAAATTTGCTCTTTATTTGTCCAAAAAGTTGGTTATTTTCAAAATAGCTTGACGACCTACCTGAGACTATTCAAAGACAACAGTCTTTTTAAACTGATAATAAAAATTGTCATAAAACTGGTTGTTTATCGTCAAAAAGTTTAATTTTTTAATCACATTTTTGTACATACGTGGTGGGTCAGATATTAGTGTCGGGTCAGATGGGGTTAGTCGAGATCTCAATATCAAGCTGCCGGGTTCCCATCTTGCCAAGGTAAACATTTTGAAAATGAACTAGAACTTTCAGCCTTTGAAATTACAAAAATGATAAACTAAGTATCAGAAATGAAACTTTTATGATTATTTAAAAATTGCGTTGAAATTCCAACAAAATTAAATAAAATTTACATTTCTTATACATGACGTAGTTATCTTCGTAATACTACCCCCAATTTGTCTCCGTGTTCAGAAGTCAAAATAAAATAAAATTAGGCCTGCATAAAAGCAAAGATTTTGCTTAAGAAGTAAATTAATTCAAACAAAACAAACTCACCATAAAATACATTCTTGATATTCAAGCTAAAAGCAAATTTTTCTTTTACAAAATATCAGCTGCAATTGCGCTCTGCTGTCGAACAGTACGAACAAAAATTTGAATTTGCACGTTTGTTTCTTGGTGAGTAGCAACAGAGAGTTAGGGCAGACCGTAAAATCCATCGAAATGCAAAAAACAGCAGGAAACGAGTTTGTTTAAGTGATTTATATTTAATTTACACAAATCTCATCTTCTTACAACCAAACTATTCATTTCTTCATTTTGCTCGTTTTAAAAATTCCCTTAAATGTCTTGAAGATGATTCAAATTCTTTTGAATAACATCCTCCATCTTACAGCTATCCCACAATTTAGCCTAATTATCATTTTACAAATCAAACCCAGTTAGAAGCAAAGATGGTCTTTGAAAAGATAATTCTATTTATAACAAGGCTCTTTGCTCTCGCTATATAAAGTTAACTAAACCTATGCAATAATTCTAGTTTCAAACCGAGAAACATTGTAAAGAAGACTGAAAAAACTCTAGCTAAACAGGGCTTGATGTCTCTATGGTTATTAGGTGTTCGTATTCTGGAAAAAAAATTTATTTGAATTGAATTGGCTATCACAATAGTTAAAACTGTTGGTAGAAAAGATTGCAAATTTTCTCATTAACATTCCTGCATTGTATGAGCAGCACTTTCCTAGGAAATGTCGAGTCAACAGGCAGTTTTTAACTATAATGCAGCTCCAAAATTGATAATTTTATTCCGTCTTTTCACAAGTTCTTTGATTTATGGATCAATCTCCCAGACATAACTTCGTATACTTTCCCCCCGGTAAAGAATTGAGTAAGTCCCATCCTTCCCATGTTTCATAAAAATCAAGTATATCCCCTTTCATGGGTGCCAATGACAGAGCTAAATTTATTATTTCTTTCCAGAAACGCAGGGCACGGTATATATAAATGTCAAAGAACAGTTCATTGGTCAGATTCAGAATCAGTCAAAAGCATTATATCAAAAACTCTTTGGTATTCCATCCCTTCAGAAAAAGTTAAACCCCCTCAGAATCACCATTCTTGTCTCTGGCCAAAAGAAAAATTATTTTTCAGTAAGATGTTGTTGATTTTAAGTAAGCCAGTGGCGTTTCTCGACGGCCCAAGGTAGATGCTTGCAATAATATCCGGATGACGAATTCGAAAAGAGGGAAAAGTTAGTTTAACTCCACATGCAAGCATTTCTCCTTCATGATTAATAACAGCTAACAGCTCTATAAAAACATACCATGTATGAACACCATACAAGAGCTAAATACACAACATGCTGAGCAAGTGCATGGATCTTAATTAATGACAGTGTGAAAGATATATCTCAATGGCTGCTCTTCCGAAGTAAAAGTAAGATTGCCACAAATGACATTTCATCTGGAAGCCATCCTCCCTGTTTCATTACCAGGTCATTATTTTAAATTTGTCGGAACTTCTATCTACAAAACCTCCAGCCAACACACAGCTGCATAGTCAAGGAGCCACGACGGTTGCCCGGCCTCTGGCCGGAGGAAGTTTTAACAACAGATAATGATATGACAACGCCCATGTCACACCCTTACTGCTTGTTAAAATTTAGGAAGCATTTTCTTGACTCTGATCCTATCGAGGTCGGTAAATGGGTTCCAGTGTTTAACATTGGGGGTAAAGTGGTAAAATCTAACAGTAAATCAGAGTGACATTTACCCCTATCTGAAAATATACTAGCTGAAGAAATAAGAGCCTTCGGGTCGCTTTGGGGTTCCGATCAACCTATTAACAAACGTACTAATCAACTAAAATCAATGAAGTTTCAATTCAATTTTTTTCAAACAAAACTTTCCAACAAAAGAACTTTATTGCTCCACCATATCGAAAAGCGCCAGTGTAGCTCCCTGTGGTTCTCCATCAAACATTTCGTGTCATTGTTTTTGAATTACTGCACATGTTCTATAATTTTCCAAGACAGATGCTCTTAAATAAAAAAGAGTTCCTCTAAATGAAAATGAATGAAAAATTAATAAGTAGATTTGTCGAGTAGTTCTTTTTTTTTACAGACGAAGAGCCTTTTAATTTATCCAACAAGATACAACATATCTAAGTACATAAAATATACTTACACCTTGAATAAAATTTTCACTAAACGTACCGGGCTTGAACATTAATCATGTGTTAGAGGACCAAACCCAATACGCTCAGTGACAGTTCTATTCATGGTGTTCTATTCAAGTAGATTTTATGTATTTTTATAAGTTGCTCGATGTTTTCAAATTTCTAAGAATTTGAGGCACAAAATGTTCTTAAATAGTAAGTGAAAATAATTTCACAATACAGGGTACTGCATTTTTTTGGAAATCTTGGATCTGAGGCTAAGCAAGTTCTTAATTTGTTCTTAGTTTTTTTGACAATTAAAACCTCAATGTTCTAATTGTGTTCTCATAAAAAAATACTGTATCACACAAAGCAATATATGCTACAACACAACCATATAGCTGTTGTTTTTTCAATTCTTAATTCCTAGGTGGTTTTGCATTAGATACATGTGCGTGCAAACAATTATTGTTAGAAAAATAAAACGTTTTATAGCTTTTAAAGAACACTGCTGTACGTATGCTACTATACATGCTTTTCTAATAAGCAACACAAACTTTCTGCTGAGAATAGGCGTTGCTTGTTTTTTTAGCGATTCCAAGGCTCACATGTTGCTTATTATCTTTTTATCCGAAGGGGGTTATACCAAGCTGGAATTAGGGCGAGCGACCTATACCCAGGGCTTTGGTAGTATGCATTTTAAGGTTTAGTAATGTACCTTGTTTAAACAATACTATTACTGAGGAGTGATTCTATCATGGTTCATATCCATATTGAACATTTTTTCACAGCTTCAGATAAAAAAAAACCTATGGTTCATGTCATGTAGAAGCACAAAAAATAACAACAAACGGAAGCAAGAAAACAATATCTATGACATGAGCTAATTTTGTAAACAATTTTGATTATCATAAACACAACATTACTCACGCATGTTCACTTCAGGAGAAAACAGTAGATGGAAAAACATAAATATTGAATAATAACTAAGACAAACAAAAACAATATCAAAGGTTATGACATAAGTTGAATAATCCACGCAGCAGTGAGATAAACAGCGATATAATATTCTTTAATATTTGTTTGAAGTAAGTGGTTTTGCAAAACTGTGCAGTGTTTTTAATAAATGTTCTGTTTGATTCATAAAGAATGACCAGCAAAAAGCGGCCAGTGGGTTGCTGCACGGTTTGACTCTCTGCAAGTCTCACTCTTACCTATTTTTATTTTATTTTTTATTTGTTTCTTCTTTTTCCTTCCCCTTCCCTTTCCCCTACCAGAATGGATAAGAGTGAGACTTTTAGGAAGTCCACGACACAGTCTGATGAGCCTGAAAGTTTTCTAGTTGAACACATTGCTTCCTAAATTGCTCTCTCGCTCAATTTTATAGAAGAAAAATTAGTACATGTTATTAACTATTAATTTTATTTGTATGTTATTCGCATGATCCAAAACTGATTGCGTCGATTCAAGAGTACAAGATGTGGCTCAGGACAAATGTACTTCATACTAAAGTCACAAAAGTCTTGCTGTTTCAGGCAGTACCACATTAACCATTGGGCACACCGGGTACTGTGCACAGGGCCCTAGGCTTCTGGAAAATTTTAATTAGTTGTTTTAAGGACTACGAAACTATGACAGGCTAGACTAAGAGCAACGACAACATTTGATTTTCCCTACCCTGCTTTAGATAAATGTAACACTGAATGATGGATTGCTTGTTTTAAAGCTTTTGCATATGGACGGATATATAACGTACCATGAACAATTTCTTAAATATTCGATTTTTCTTAATTTTTCCTTTTATGACTCCATCTCCATTTACAACATGCCCTATCTGTGGGACACATTGTCAAAACCGACCAGTGTCAGTAAATGCGTAATTTTACAAAAAAGCGGTGCAAAGATGAACAAGTAGTCATGCTTTCTAAGCAGGGTGATAGTTAACCTTAACGAATTTCTAAAGATTTCCTATCCCTATAAACTATCGTGGAAGTTATGGCACTGAAATAATTGTTTGTGACAACGTGCCCCACCAGACTGCTTTGCAAATTCAATACATACTGAATGATGATTTGGACATATAAAGATGCATATAAAAATTGCCAACATTGATTTTAGGGAATGAAAAATGGAACTCTTTAGAAACTCTGGGTGCACGTTTTTTCTATGTAGAACCGTTATCTTTGGTTTCGGCCTGGGTTTGTTTTCATTTCTGACTGATTTTTACAAACTTGCTACCCCCACCCCTCTCAAAAACATTTTTTAAAATGTCTTTCAAGTCAAGTGCTCAACGCCTGTATACTTTGTTTGTACTTAACGCAAGAAATTTCTGAGATAGCAAGAAAATTCTAACCAAACCTCAGCCTGGCGTTTTATAAAGGTTGTTCTCATGAAAAACGTGTCCTAAAATCTGCTGCAAAACTAAAACAATTTCAGCCCCACGGCTTGTGTTTAGTGTCTTTACCGTAGGCATATGCTTAGTGTCTTTACCGTAGCTTGCTGACAAATATTTACCTCTCTGTGGAAATCATTCACAATGCTAAAAACTTACACTCAAGTAAATGAACACTAAGGAAATAAAAAGCAACAAATGTTTTGGAAAAAACACGAGTAAGGATACAGCTCATGTGTGGCTGTGTGAAGAGAGGATGTGGCTGAAGTGCAACCATGTCAGTGATCTCAACGCTAAAGGCGTTTTAAAATGCTTTCAGACAGCCTCCTTCTAACATCTTCAAGGGGATTTTTATTCAGCAGAATTGTGAAGTGGCGAATATAAAAGATTATAGCCATGACATATTTAGCTTCGAAGTGCATGTTATATTGCCTGTTCAACTTCTGTGAAAAAGAGGTTTTCATTCTGATGTAAATTTGATCTTTCACCCATACATCGTGATTCATGATACCGTCCCATATAGATACCGGGATTCACGAAATCCTATACAAATGCCGTCATGTGAATTGTCATAACCAATACTCTCAATTTGTGCAAGAAAGTGCGTTTGCCGTGAAAGAAAGTATATTTAAAACATCGTTTTCAGTACTAATTTCTCATAAGCTGGCTCCCCAGTAAAAGTGTGTGACATAAATAACAGTTGAGAGCAAGTTATGTTCTCATCGCAAACTAAAGAAAAGATTGCAGACCCGTGGCTGGCTATTAACGAGCAAATGAGAGAAGATAGAGAGCATTATAATTTTACCAAATCCACGATTCTATTGGTCCACAACTATATACATTAGCCACGCCCTTATTGCTGAAACAGAGAGCAAGCCTCTCTTCTCTCATAACATCAAACGGAAACATTTTCCTGTCACCTAAAATGCTTTTATAATGTAGTTCTAGATTGTGCACGTTCTTGGGCTCTTGGTGAACGTTTTAATTGTGCGAAAAATATTTTGGCATGCGCCCAATTTCGGACAACACCAATTAAGGGTAAAAAAGTACCGGCCCGCCAGGGTCACCGCCTTGGTGTCATTTCAAGAAAGACGGCTGCATTAACGAGCTGGGTGATTTTCGGAGTGATGACTTTTTGGGGAAGAGAAGAAACACGCATTACATCGAATTATGCTCCTTCCTGTGCAGACGACATAAATCACAATGCCTTTGACTGGATTTGAAGCACTATCAATGAAAATAAGTCCACGAAGAGGCATAAACGTTAAATCGAAAACACCGACACAAAACGCATATAAAACAAGTTGTGTTTACTATAATGGTTTTAGAATTTGGTCAAAGACACAACGCTTGGGATCAACTTGAAAGTTTTGGCCAGTTCAATAAAAAATAACTTTATAAAAATGTTGAGCTTCTTCTTTAACACATAACAAAGCAAGACGTTTACAAAAAGCGTTTTTTTTTTAAATACGGCTTAGATATTGAATCTTAATTTTAAATATAATAAATACTAAACTCAGAAACGATTTACTGATATTAAATTAATGACTTTTCCTGATTAGTGAGGTATCATGAAGTTTTAGGCCAATCTCTGGTGTGACGCAAACAACAAAGCCTACAGCTAGGGGCTGGTCAAAATTTATCTGTTATACAGGACCAGTGTAAATCAAATATTATTTCTCGAAAAAGTTGGTTCTGTATGAAACCAAAAACTGTCTCTGTCTCGTACAAAGGGCTTTTGTGAAAACATATGGTCCCGTAACAAATTTAAAAAGTGCTATATTAAATACTTATAGTGATTTTTGATAAGATACCTACAATAGATTGTCAGAAATTTCTTGGTTTTAAATTTTTACCAATAGAAACTGTTCGTTTCTCTTAATAAAAGAAAGTTGGTCCCCACGTCTTTGTCGCGTATATTTGTACCTAATAAAAAGATCCAGTCCTGTATAAATATGTAAGTGTCCCGTCTTCGAATGCACCAGTCCCGTATATTCCATAAATGTTTGACCATCCTCTTAGGTAGGATATGCCAGACATGAAATGAGTACCATGGGATCAGGCTGAATTGTCACTTCAGTATGATACAAAATAACGAAAACATGAATCTTTTCTTTCAAACAAAAAATTGAGATTTGAACCCAGATTTGAGATTTCTAGTCCAAGAAGTCTTGTAAAGAAGAATTCAAATTAATGTACTATTCGCTGACAAAAAAACATTATTAACCATGTTGGAATTTTTTCAACACAGATGATAAATAGACTTTCCTTTAAATTGGAAAAAGCAGATTTAGATTTACACTGAGCAAAATTTCAAGGAGAAGGTTATTAATCTATCGACATTATTGACTATTACAGAAATGAAGACAGGTTTGGATTTTAATCGTGTTTCATAGGTTACCAGATGAACAAAAAGTGTGACCAAAAAGCCATGTCTTGCCCACAAAAGTCATATGTCTGAAGTGAACAAAACTATGGCCAGTTAATCTGACTTGCAACAGATTTAAGTTCATACTTATGATCAGCTATTCTGAAAACTACTTAGGAACCAAAACCAAAGGCAACGTAAACAGTTTCAGTTCTCTTGTTGTGTTTTTAATTTCATAATGTTAAAATAACTATTCTAACAAGAATTGTTCTAAAGGCAGAGCCTTGTGGACCATTATCTTTTACAATTTTTATTCAAATCATGGCAAAATAATAACGGCTCATTTATGTCTAACAGTTCTTTACTGTAATTTCATTTCATTAACTGTCTTTACAATGTCAAAATAAATTTTTAGACAAGAATTGTTCCAAACACAGAGCCTTGTGGAACATTATCTTTTACATTTTCTTATTCAAATCATGGCAAAATAATAACGGTTCATTTATTTCTAACAGTTCTTTACTGTAATTTCATCTCATTAACTGTTTTTACAATGTCAAAATAAATTTTTAGACAAGAATTGTTCCAAACACAAAGCCTTGTGGAACATTATCTTTTACATTTTCTTATGCAAATCATGGCAAAATAATACTAACGGTCCAATTCTGTCTAACATTTTTTTACTAATTGTTCCGAATACAAAGCCTTGTGGAACACTATCTTGTGGAACGAATTAACTTTTATAGTGCAACTTGTGCTTCTAAAGCTCAAATAAAGTTCGTCTTTGCTGGGGCTATCAGCAGTGATATTAATAATAACGATTTTTGGAATTCCATGCAAACAAATGATCAACATTTTAAGTTATCTCATTAGAGACGAGAAGGTTTGTCAAGCAAATAAACTGTTCATTCAAAAGCATGACAGACGCCAGAGAGCTGTGATAAAATCGTTATGGTAAACATAAATATGCTTTACTAGAAGTAAGTAATTACCCTAACTCCATCATTTCATGAATAGATTTATGTAATAGTCAAACACCCTGTAAATAATACTTCATGCAGTGGCATACAACGAAAATAAAGTATGATTTGTGTGCAAGTACTGCAATACCACCACCAAACAATCTTTCAAAATATTTTGAAACCTAAGTAGGCAGTTTGTCCTAGGAAACCTATATTTCTCAGAACATTTTTTAAACAATAACTATTCACTACAAGACAGGATGTAAATCACATTAATATATAAAATATAACTGACAGATGTTTCCAAGGCAGACATGGATCTAGACCATAAAGACATCTCATTTTCAAGCTCATATAAATTGAGCTAATTACAACTCACACGATTTCAAACGTAAAAGACCACTTTAAGACTCAATCTTCAGAAATTTAATTTCTACAACGTGTAATATTTTGACTTTTCTAACATAAAAACAGACGTTTTACTACTCCATTTTCGATTATTAAAAGAAACATTTTCTTCACTCAATCAAAGGTTCTCTTTCTATTCTTCATTAAACAAAGTCTGATCTGGATAATATAACAAGCATAATGTCTTTCCCGTGTAAACAAATCATCAACAGTTGGTCAAAGTTAAGAAAAAATGTCTGATAAAATCAGTCACCATTATTATACAGGATATAGATCAACATGCGACTAAATCTCTCCATTGAAAAGATCACTCCATCGTTCTAGTTGCATAGAATAAAAATGCAGACTTAAATGAATATTTTAGCACCTCTTCTTTATTTCTACTAGAAACTGTTGTTGCATTTAATACAGGACACGATGATAAGCTATTCCGAAAAAGCTTAGCCATCAAAACAAAGGCAGCATTTAGCTCGTTTTACATGTCCTGGCCTTATAGAAAGAGAATCATCATCACCAACAAAAGAGTATTTAGAAAATAGTGTTAACAACAAGGGTGGCAAAGCAATAAACAGTGAACAATAATTTGTGTCCTCTATGCAGTCATTTACTGCAAATATATTTTAGTAGTAAAATCTTAATACTGGCAAACGAAAACATTTTGCCTTAATTCATAAATTGAATTCGTGTAATATTCTATATTTCTTTGGCTGAATACAAAATTTTTATATTGTTGATCAACTCCAAGAGCTGAGAAAAAACATACCTACTAACGAGAAAAGGTCTAGCGAATGATACCTTTAGAAGTCTAGAATATATTCTGAATAGTCGTAAAGAAGGAGAAGAAGTGAAGATCAAGATATTTGAAACACAAGTTCTCAGCAAACGCTCTAACGAAAATACTAGAACGTGAGATCGATATTTTCCAGCGAAGATTACTACGAAAGATACCAGGTATTTACTGGCTGGAGTAAATTAGCAATGAAAATTTACATAGAAGAACGAACGTTGAAAAATGGAGTCTAACTATGAAGGAAAATAGATTGACATGGTTGGAACATCTCGTGAGAGTAGGAATGATACGCCAGCAAAGAAATCCATCATAGAATTTATGAAACAAGTTTAAGAAACAACGTAGTTATATCAAGTTTACAAGGAGTTCAAAGTATATAATATAAATGAAAATGAAGCGAAGATCTTGGTACTGTATGTAAAGACAGGATGAAGACAGGATTCAATGGAGAAACATGATGAAAAGCATTATGGCGAATTAATCAACGAACATCCAT
>JAYJMH010015197.1:0-21653 GCA_036873815.1 Phacellophora camtschatica
CAGATAAGAACCAAGACATTTAAATTAATCTGAAAAATAATGTTTACAAAAACGCGAAAAACGTAGTGCAATTAATTTTATTTCAGCAACCTAAAAGTGTTTAGATATTCCGCTCGAACAATGCCACGAGATGTGAATGTTGTTCAATTTGGTTAGGAGAAAACAATTTTGATAGAAGAAAACGATTTTGTTAGAAAATCAACCATTCAAAGATTTGAACGCAATTTGGTCCAACTCCATATATCTTTTGTGCCTACATAGAAAAATATTTGAAATATAAATTGATTGTTAAGTACACCAGGTGAGAGAAAAAAATTGTGAGGTAATTTGCGAATATTTAAATTGGCGATAATCTATTCTGATTCCTAATGTGTCTATTATGATTCCTAGATTTAAATTTGACAACTTGTTTGTCGATGGGATATAAAACTAGCTATAGAAAATTATTCTTTCAAAATCGGACAATTAATTTGTGAGTTCTTAGTAAAAATGCGACCCAGCTGTAAATTTGTCAAAAAGGTCTGCAGACGTTGATCATACAAAATACGATATATAAGTTGTATTGTCCATACCTCGTCTAGGTCTTGTGCATAAGTATAAAGACCTCTAAACTTCAATCCATCTCTGAACAACACGAAGAAATGAGTTGAATTCGATTGCGACAGCACCTGAACAAAAAGAAAAAGAAAACGAAGTTAACGAAGCTAGGAAAATGATGATTTCAATCCAAACAGAAAAATATGTTCGTGACTACCGGTGCGCCATTAAAAAGTAAACACGTTTGATGGACTACCATTAATCATATACTGAGATAATATTGCGAAGATTTAAGATTAAGATGCTAACTTGGGCTAAAAATATTTTGACATTTTTCTTCATTTGACATCAGTCAATTTTGGCACAATACATAATCACGGGCTTTAGAAATCGCGGTATAAGTTTCTTATTTTGTGTTTTCGATTTTTTGGTTTCTAATCACCCATGCATTTTTATTGTGCCCTACAATCCATGCATTTGTGTCACAAATGCTTTTTATACCGTTTGGGCATTGGCGGTAGGACACAATAAAAATGCAAGGGTGGTGGAAAACCAAATAACAGAAAACACACACCACGATTCCTATAACCTATAACCGAAAACACACACCACGGAAACACACACCCGTGATTTAACTCTCAGAAAAATCTCAATCTCTCTATTAAGCTAAAAAAATATCCTGGCCTAAGTTAGCATTTTTAGTATTGTACCTAACCTTAATAATTGCCATTAGCTAAGTATGTGATTTATGGTAGCCCATCAAACGTAGTTAATTTTTATGGCGCACCTGCAATAAATACTGGGTGACCCAAAAAATAGTTTCCCTCTTTGACAGCTTACATAAAATCAGGCGATTGACCGTGTTTATATATAACCTGTTTATATAACCTGTTTGTTTGACCGTATCCAAATATATAATCTGTTTATATAACCTGTCAAAGAGGGAATCTATTTTTTGGTCCACCAGGTATATATTTTTAACGAAAATAGGCCAAACAAAACATTGCAATAGTAGCGTTTAGAAAAATTATGACTTAAACTAATAAAAAATAACTACATACAAAAGTAATGCTTATTACAGGTGTAAATTGTTAGTGCACTTAAGCACTACGTAATTTAAAACAACTGGTTTTTAAATAACACATATATATATATATATATATGAAAAAATGACAACACAAAATTACCTGCAAAGATTTTTCCTTTGCTTCCCTATTTACTTCACCAGACAAGCAACAGTGCGAAATAGCATTAACCATTATTTGTCTGTTTGATTTTCCAATTGGTTTAACATAAACGGGAGGTCCTATAAATAACATTTAAGGCGAATATTAAAAATATAAGAAACTAATATTACATGTTCAGAAGTGTTATTAATTCACGGCTAGTCATTCTATGTGGAGAAGGTAAAAAAAAACCGCACAAAAATTAGCAATATTCGTGCATACAGTCAGAGCTGGAACAATATAAATAATATATATAAATAAATTAGTTTCAAATATTAATCCACATTTAAAAAGTAAAACCCACAAATAAATCAATAACGTTCATGCACACAGCCGGCTAGCTGGAACAACGGGATAATGTAAAATAAAACAACAGCATAAGAAATGAATCATGTCTGTGCATACACGCCGGCTAGCTGGAGCAATAGGTTATCATGGGTAATAATAGATTAATCTTTTATTTATTTCCTTGTTGGATTATGACGCCTAAAATGCACTCACCTTTGTATTCAGTTAATGTGGACTGTGAATTAGGACTTTGTGGTGCAAAATCTGAATCATTTCGAAGAGCAATAGTTTGATTGGCAGATGGACTGACACGTGTTCTTTCTGATGACATCAACCTAAAACAGGTAAAGCAATAGTTTACAACTGGAACTGTTCTGTATATCCTTGAGAGCTTCTATTGTTGATTCAGCTTCCGTTATCTCAAAAATGTGCTGTCTCGAACACCATAGTTACATTTGACAATTTCCCACAACCATATCATTTCAAACACTTTCTATTCATATCTATTTTTCGGTGCTGCAGCCTGCAGCCTGCGTTCATCTTTTCGTTTTGAGCATCGTTCTGTGTATATATAGTCTTCACTTGTTAAAATGTTTCAAATTTGCAAACTTTTTCCTTCAAACAGACTCTCATCTAATCAAGTAAAATTTCTGACAAAAAAAAGCAAAACCAAATTACCTTTGATCTTCTTGTCTTTGAATTTGCATAAACATTTTTTGTTGGTAGTCATCCTCTTCTCTTCTTCTTCGCAGTTCTTCATCTTCTTGCTTTTGTCTTCTCCGTCGCTCCAGTTCATCTTGCTCTTTCCTCTCCATGATTGCCTTTCTTTCCTTCAATTTTTCTTCTTTCCTGAAAACAAATTACAACAAAAATAATTATTCAATTTTATTCATAAAGCACAACATCTCTTGCAGAAAGGTCCATGTGGCCATGCAATTTTTTGATTTTATAAGTTTGTTATGCAATGACCCAACCATTTCCCTGTACTGTGTTGATGCTTGGTATAAGCAAGGCACAACCAATCCATTTTCAGAGTCCAGAAAAGTGATCAACCTTCCTCCGAGCGTACAGTTTAATCTTTAGAAACCTTCCTTACTAAATAATTGGAAAATAGGCGTGGTTTGGGTTAGTAATGTTCGCCATCCTTGTTCGCCAGTTTCTTATATTTCCAATAAAAGCCCCCTCCAGGATGGAGCTTCTTAATTAACTGCCCCCACCCCCCCATTGCAAATGTGTTGCAATCGTAACGCCTCCAAAAGGAATGCAGTGGCAGTAAAATAAGTTCGCGAATGGAGGAAGCAAAAGATTATCTCAAAAAGATGAAGAAAACATCAGTTGTTCGACCCAGGCGCAGAAGAGGAAGACGACATTGACTTAGAATAGATAATTCAGCATTTAAGACTGATAGTCAAGTTGCGTGTTATATTTGGCACACTAAACTTATAATCTATCAAATTACCTGTTTTCGATTATCTAGAATTGACGTTTGATTTTGATTATTAAATTTGAAATAAGGTTCCCCTCAAAGATTCCCTTCTTAAATAATTGCCCCCTCGAATAAGCGTCCCCTCAAAAACTGTCTGTTTTAATAAGCGCTTATTAGAAGAAGTACGCTATTTAAATATAAAAAAATTAATTTATATATCAATTTATAGGGTACTAGTGGGATTTTTAGGCAGCGGGATATCTCAGGCACTTGCACTTTTGAACAATCAAAAATACCACACAATAGTAATAAACGTTCAAAATGGAAAACGAATGATCTAAGAAGGTTCACAAAGAGAAAGTTGTGATTTTAAAGTGTTTGTGTGGTGTTTTGATTGTTCAAAACTGCAAATGCCTGAAATATCCCGCTGTCTGATAAATCCCGCTGATACCATAAAAAAATATAAGAAAAATAATAACATATCCTCATACCTTCTTTTCTTTTCTTGCTCCACTTCCCTTTTCGCCTTTTCTTCTTGTTGTCGCTTTATTCTGTTCTGCATAAATCTTTCTTTCTTTTTTTGTTGTTCAGGCGTTAAACTCTACAAATATTTATAAAATTTAGGTTCTTTGCGAGATCGAAATAATAGCATAAAAGTTACTATTTGAACATTTATTAGCTTGTTGACATTTTGAAACAAGCCAATCACATTAACAGAGGCTAGAAAAGTCCACAACCTTCATCCTCCGGTGAAACTCTCTAGTCTCCTCTAGTTTCAATTACAGCCTCCCTCAATTTAACAAAAATAGTGTGGTTTCAGGCACTGCCAAAACTAAAATGGACGTATTATAGCGAAATCATCAGCATCCTTCTTTTCGAGAATGCAATAAGTTTACAGATAAATGGATATAATAAAATTAGATATAAAAATTGCATTCAACACGACCCAAATGTAGCAGAGCTTATCTGGCTTGGACCGTAAATAATAATACTAATAAATCTAAATACAATAAATCACACTACATCTCTGTTAACAAAGGTTTCAACATTAAAACATTATAATCAGTGTCTGTTGCGAATTATTTATTTGTTAAATTTTAAAATGCAAATAAAATTGTTAAAAATATATAATTATACCATGCTAAGCTTATAAGTTTGCAATTGCCTTTCTGAATTCTAATGGTTATGGTACTCTATTAACCCACACAGAAACCCACCCCAGATACAAGCGCATAATCTTATATCTAAATATATAAGCCCATTGGCTTTCAAAATTGCGTACATTAATTAAACTTAACAGCTGCCATGTTACATGACAGCAACGTTAAGAATAATGGATAAGATTAAACGTTTCAGAGTATTCTACACTTGCCCAAGTCTATTTCTTTAGAAAACATTCCCAGTTCGTATTAAAAAGAAATAAACATGCGGTAAGTCTATTTCTGGTCTACATTAATTTATTAATGTTTCTAAATTTGTTGCCTCATCCATTAATTTATATATGTACAAGAAGCCTCAAAAGGATTGCTTTCATCGCTTCGTTTACCAAAAACATAGATAAATCTCTGAAAGCTCATAAGCTTAATTAAAAGATCTCGTTTTGTGCATTAAAATTTCAAAAATCATAAGATTCCGGACAAATTATCTTTCTTCAGCATATCGAGTAAATTTTCAACAGAAAATAGAATGTTTTAACAAATTTAACTTGATTTCATCCGAAGATACTGAGTGGGGATTGTAAAAATAGAAACTAATAAACAAAAACAATTTTGGAGAGGATTCGGACATTAAGTTTTGTCCAAAAATTCAAACGTCTAAAACTTCTCGGTGCTAATGCACATAAATTTAAGTCATGAATTTGCGCCCTGAAATAAAAAATAAACAAAACATTCAAAATCTTACGTACCGTTACGCCCGATTCAATCCCTTCTGCAATATTAGCAACAGCAGCATTAACTCCCAATGGTGATGCGTTAATATCTCCTGCAGTTATTACCAGTGAAACTCCCTTGGGAATACTTATATTCTTGTTTTCGGAAGCAGTAGTGTGAAGATTACTAGAATTTATACCCTCTTGTTCTTTGCTAATAATTGTATTTTTTTCAGTCTTCATTCTATCACTACTTGGACTCTGGTGATATCTTGGCGACTGGGCTGACTGCGGTACAGAATAATCTTCATCCAGTGGCTCTTGTCTATTTGTCACTCCTGATGCCATTTCCGATGAATCGGAAGCTAGCATCGGCGATCTGTTCGTTTCATCACGCTGGTAATCATTATCAAAGGGCTCATCAGGATACCTTGTATCCCTGACGTGATAATCCGAATAACTGAACTCGCCATTTCCACTCTCAATGTTATGATAAAGAGGAAAGTCGCGCGCGCTGATTTTTAAAGGATCTTCCCACGCCGTGCGTTGGTCTCTTTGATCAGGTAGATTACTTTTGACGTCTACTTCACCGTCAGCCGCAGGGTAGTAGCCTTCAGCGGACTGCGGTCTCTGGTCTATGTGTTGAGATCTTCTTGAAATCTTCGGACTTGACAAGTAATCGCAACCATGAATATCACCAAATGCTGTACCTTCTGCGTTAGAATATTCTTGTCCCTTCCTTGGACTCACATCGTGATCTTCTCTTGGACTCACACCGTAAGGCTTGCCGTGATATTTGTGATGGTTAGTGTCATCAAAAACATCATTGGAGATGTCACTTCCTCCCATATCGTACTCTCTTCCTTGGAAGCTTTCTCCTCGGTGCTCTATTTGGCTACCTTCTGTCATCGTTAGCGAACCAACACGATTCTGCTGACTAATGTAATCACCCTGGCTTCCCCGCTGCTGACTAGCCTCCAACATCGTATCCGACCCAACACGATTTTGATGTACAAGATAATCACCATCGCTTTCACGTTGACGTGTAGCATCCAATATCGTATCCGAACCAACACGGTTTTGATGCACTTGGTAATCGGCTGCACTCGATGATATCCGATTCCCTGATTGACGCGACAATGTCGGTGTTACTGGTGTAGAGCATTCATTAGCTGAAGAATCACTGCTGGCTTTTCTCGTATGTGAATTCTCCAAGACTTTGGCAGGATCGTTTTCATCTGATAATGGAAAGAACACCAACCCAGGCTTTTTCTTGCGCTCAGCAGCCTATACAGTAATTGATAAAATATCAATAAAAACCCCACCAAATCAAATATGTAGACCTAAACATTGTGAAACAAAATTGTCAAATATTGTGATAAAATATTTTGGTAGATAATCTAAATACAGTCCCTTTCTCCCAATTATTAGGAGACTTGGGTGGCTACAATCAAATAGTTGATTTTGACCAAAACATCCAAATTGGTATGTAAATCCATAGAGAAAGAAACCCATAAGTACCTCAGCAGTTTATTTACAAAGCTATCTAGTTCAAACCAAAGAGAGTTACGTAGTACTAGAATTGACCTCAAAATACCTTTGCAAAAATCTGCATGCGGCCAAAAATGTTTTGATTTGTATAGAGGAGCGCATTTATGAAATAAGCCAACCACTCCCTATTCCTATTACTCCCTGCAGCTAACCATAGAAGCCAAAACATCACAATATTTTAATCAATTTAAAAATATGCTTTCAAATATCATCGTGGATCTCAGTGTGTCGTCTTTTTTTAATACGTGTTTCTATTTCTTTTATTTTTTGAATAATATGTATTTATATAACATTGTACATACTCGTACATGATTCATATTTTTCCTTGTATGTATTGCATTAGTTCTGATATGGTCGCCCTTTGTAGATCAATCTAAGAGCTGAGGAGCTTCCATGTATAAAGTTGATACATTGTATAAAGTAGATGGATGTATAAATTTAAAATGGAACATGAAATTGAACCTCTTAAGTTCAAACTCCTGGTAAACTCGAACTGCTCTGCATATCCTTTGGGTGCTCTCAGTGTTTATTTAACTTTGGTTATATCAAAAATTCGCTACCTTGAACAAATTTTCATTTCCCTTAGGAGCTTGAAATAGCGGGGTTCAATTGTAAAAACATTTCCAATTCTGATACATCTGATCAAGAAGAATGTAACTCAAACTTGATCAGAATGAACAACCTCTAAATTGTTGACGCCAAAATTTCTCTTTTCAACTTAAAATGTCACTCGACATTCTAGCAAGATATAGCTAAACATTTTTATAGCAATTTGGCGGGCAACTTTCTCCAACTAGTCATGCGTGCGTTGGACAAACGTTTAGAATGTGTGTAGGTGTGGAAGTAGTAAAATGAACTGAACATGTCACAAAAAGTGTTATTTATCCAAATCCAACATGTTCTCCAAACATTCACCCAGCAACGTTCAGTGACTGAATTTGGTGGGCAACTTGCTCCAACTATGCGTGCGCACGTTGGACAAACGTTTAGTATGTGTGTAGGTAGCCAAATGAACTGAACATGTCACAGAAAATGTTATTTCACTGAAAACGAATGACGTTGTTCATGAAAAAAAAGCATGACTGGCAACGTTCATTTCCCAAGGATTTAGCAAGTAAAATCTTCAGTTTAAGCAACTTAAATGTAGCGCGAACAAAATTTGCACCAAGTTGTAGTCAAGATTTACACTTACGTTCAGTATGAATCCACCCAGTTTAAATACGGTAAAAACTCGCAAAGAGGAACGTAACTTTTGAGAATTTCCAGTGCAGTATGTTCTTATTTTGTTCGGTTTAAATACTCATTCAACTGTTACAAGTATGAAAATAAACGTTGCATTTGATGAAATAAAAAAAAATAGTACCTCAGCAGCTTCTTTATCCTCTTCTCTTTTCTTCATTTCCTCTTTGGATTCTTTTCCAACTACAAACCAAAACGCCTGTTGTCCCAATTTTATCCTCTCCTCGTTCCACTGGTCCACCATCTTGCGTTTCTCATCTTCGATGTTGCGTCTCTTTTCTTCAAGCTGCATTTTCAAAACAGCAAGACGAGGTGCTAATGATTCTCTTGTACTCCTGCCCAAACCTTCTTCTAAAAAACAAAACAAATACATTTTTCTAAATATTGTATTTTAACATGGCTTTTATCTTTGAGCAATAAAGCTGAAATCTGTAACGAAAATAGTGATCACAGTAAAAACATCAAACTTTATCAGACGCTGGTCGCAGTAAAAACATCAAACTTTATCAGACGCTGGTCACACACAGTAAATGCATCAAACTTTATCAGACGCTGGTCACAGTAAAAACATAAAACTTTATCAGACGCTGGTCACAGCAAAGGCATCAAACTTTATCAGACGCTGGCCAAAGTAAAAACATTTAAATCTATCTAAAAGATATTAAAAATGATCAAGATTCCCCTCAGATCAAATGTCTTTACAGAAGTGCTTGAAAAAACCTCAGGAAATCGACAGAAAAACGTTTTCAAAATTAAGGCTTGTTTACATGAGGTGGCTTACTTAAATGAGTTAGACTCTTGTTCATGAAAAAAATCCATCCAACTCAACCGGCCCAAAGGTTTGCACACGCGACAATAACAACAACATGTTAATTTCAGACCGCCTTGACGGGCTGGCTCCCCTATCATGAAAACGCAAGTAAAAAAAACTCAGGTAAGGTCCATCAACGTTTCTTTCGGATCTCACCTAACAGGACTAGCCCAACTCTTATGTAATGTAGAACTATCAAAAAGTAATCTATAAACAAACCCTAATCAAGCTAACCTTTTCGGCCACGCAAACCACGCCCCCTTCCGGGTATCTTTGTTCCAGGTCTTGTCCCGCGTTCCTGGGCTCGCTTATCGACTGTAACAGTCTCCCTTTCCACAAAACTCATTTCTGGTAGGTCCTCCTTATTAACATTGGACCGAAGCGAGAAATCCTCCTTTTCGTGATCTACATCTTTGTCAATGACATAAGTCATGCCTCTGGGAGACATTGAAGGTGATTCCCTCCACTGTAGGTCACTTTTTACTTTATTGTTGCTTGTGCTCTGTTCTTTTGCCTGTTCAAGGGTAACCACTCCATCAGTAAAGTTCTCATACAGATCTACATTAAACACATCATGATTAAGACTCATATCATCGTGCTTCAAGGCCTGGCAACTCATAGACCTCCAGTCTGAATACAGCATATCTCCCGACCAATCTTCCGTTGCACTTCTAGTTTTTTTTTTTGCCCTAATTTTATCTCTTCCATTCTCATCAGCAGAACCCACGCTAATTAACCTCTTCTGTAAAAACAAATCCTCCTTGCCCCTTCTTCTGTCCACCTCAACAACAATTTCTGACTCGTCCTCGCTCATAGCGTTTAACTTCGTTAACGACTTCGACATGAATGTACACAATCGCTCAAGCCTCTCCAACAACGGTTTCCTGGCAACATCATAACTCATTGGTATATGGCCTAAATTCTGCATGTTTCCTTTCCGTTGGACTTTAAATGGATTCATCATTAATTCATCACTAAGACTTGGCAAGCTCATCGAAACTCCACTCTTTACTAAATTGTCTTGAATTTCAGACATTAATGTTTTATGACAATGTCCATTTTCTGATAATTGTCTGTCAATCAGTCGATTTGGAGATGCTTCATTTTTATTGGTTAACTTTGAGCTTCCTTTGTCCTGTACTCCAATGGGTTCTCGATTGGAAGTTACAACAACAGAATCCGACAATTGTCTGTGAAATTCCTTTTCTTGTATCCGTCCAGTAGAATCACAACACACATTTTCCTCAACCAGAGCATTTTCTGCACTAAGGTTTGACTGGATGTCCGATATACCACTAGCTGGCCGACTGCCGTTCGAAACATACAAATCAAAGTCCTCCACAATGGTCTCTTCGTGACCACCTCCTTCGGGTTCAAATTGACTGTTACTTCCAGGTGAAACTCTTTCGAGTGTTTCTTGATTATGTTTTGAGTATTTTTCCATAATCTCTGTCCTCCCAGTAGCGTCTGCAGACACAGTATCGCAAGGCTCCACTCCTTTTTCGTTGACTGTTTGTCCCAAATCTTCCAAGTACCCTGGCTCTTGTTCGTATGTACCGGAGGAATCAGGACTGGATACAGTACTTCCTGTATCTTCCACTCGTCTTTCTTTAGATTCGTCCAAACGCTTTATTATAAATGTTTCTCTTCTCTGAATAGGACTACTGCTTTTTCTCGGTTCAGATTTTTCTATTTCTGCCTTCTCCCTGCCAGGACTTTTACTTCTTCTTTTTTGCATTACTTTCTCCGAATCTGGACAGCCACTTCTTCTCTTGTGCGTGTTGTTCTCGTCATTTTCAATTTCAACTACGAAGAAATCACTCTTTCTTAGAGTAACCTCCGTGGCAATGTTTACTTCTTGACTCCGATCATTTTCACCATATGAAACGGTGGTTACGTCAACTGGCGTATCCACAACAAAATAATTGCTTTTCTGTCCAGATGAATGTATCGTTCCTTTCTTTCTGTTGCCCGGAAAAGTTTCGTTCGTCTGGCATAAACTTTTACTGTCAAGCTTATTCGTCAGAAAATTGCTTTTCATAGAAAGCTGAGATATCTCATCGTTCATCCTGTCTGTGTTTGGTACACCTACTTCAGTTGAAACCTGAATGACACGATGAAAATCCTGGTGTTCATCACCCTTATCAGAGGAAAAATCATCGATACTTTCTTCCGACTGTTGACTATCTATCTCGTTCAAAGAATGTATTTTGCGCATCACTTCTTTTTCCAAGTCGGTTGAAATCTCCCAGGAGCCATATCTCCCTTTAGTCCTTTCTGTAAAATCACCTGAATGCCTTTCCTTCGCAAGAGCATTGAAATCTTTGACAACAGCTCCTTCATTTCGCCCCACACTCTCTCTTTCCAAGACTTCAGTTGTCACATCCTCAACTTCTAAAATTTCCTGACAACCTAAATCTTCCTTTGAAATGCTCTCTTTAAAACTATCACAACTGTCTCTAGCCTCATCTTCGCAAACATCGTCATCAAACAAGGTTTTCACCGTGTTGTCGCCTGAACTGTGATCGTGGCCTTTTTGCTCGATTCCACTTGGCGTAATATTGTCATTGATCAAAACAAAATCATCTGCATGCACTTCTCGTCGAAACTCGTTATTATCTGGCAACTTTGATAAATCATTACGCTCTGTCAAAGTAGAAAATTCGTCTTCAATAACTGTGCTAGTGGAAATGCTTTCTTCAAAATAAGACTCATTATCTTTTCCACCACAACCATCATCAAAAGCATGGTTTCCCGCAAATATATCAGTGACTGATTTCGTAGATACCAGTGACGGCTGCTTTGATAACGTATTGCACGATAGGTGACTTAACTGAGTGCTCGTGACTGATGATGTCATTGCGTTTGTAGAGCACTTCTTCTCAATCTTTTCGATGCTTTGTTGATGCTGAAACGTAGCATCAATAATCTGTTTCTCAAAATGAGCCTCGCAAGAGTCACCGAAAACCTCTGCTTCATTTTCGCCATGACCTAAACTAGATTTCTTTCCATCGTGAATACCAGCTTTCAGATCGTTACTTCTTTCAACTTCAGCCTGCTCGCAAGTAACATCCTTCTCGCCTGAATCATCATTTACAACATTATCTCCACTCAAATCAACAAAAAATCCGATTCGATGTTTATCAAAGCTTTTTCTAAAGTTTTCGAATGTTTTCTTTCTGACGTTCTCGGGACTTTTACTGAAGCCTTCGCTTTTACCTGGTTTTTGTCCAGATGAAGCACTCCTAAGTTTGCAACCATCGACAGTATGCCGTCTTTTCTCTCCAATACCAATATTTGGTAAATCTTTAGCAGAATTAGAAACACTTTCGCTACTGTTGTTTAAAACGTAAGTTCTTGTCTTAAGTTTCCTGCTTTTAGCATTTGATTTATCGTCATTTTCTCGCAATTTAACCTCACTTATCGTTTGAGATTCGTTTTCACTCCCAGAGTTCTTTAGGTTTCCTTTTTCGCTCTGTGCAACGTTCTCGTGTGATGGCCTACTTTTCTCAAGTACGACTTCATCATCCAATGGACTTTCTGGTTTGTCTTTTAGTCTATCTAGCTGCAGTCTGCCTTCGGCTATAGCTTTTCTGATTTCTGCTTGCAAATTTACGTCCCCGGACGATCCTAAACTCCTTTCTGCAAAGCTTTTCTCAATAATATCCTCTTCGTAATCATCTTGGCTGAATATAGGACTATTTACAACATACGTTCCTGTTTCATCCTTGAATTTAGAAAACGACTTCAACGACAATCTTTTCTTCAATATTTCTGGTGGACTTCTCACCTTCCCGCCGTCATCTGCTATTTCGATATCGAATCTTATCCCTTGAGACGACTTTTCATCAGACAAATCAATCTCGGGAGATACACACTTGTCTATTTCAAGCTTAAGTTGGATTGTGTTGCTGTCATTTTCAAAATTCGAATTATTTGAGTTTCCAAACGCCTCTCCATTTTCTGTTGTTTCATTTGAAGAACTTTCAGACTTTCCATTCCGCGTTTGATCAGATCTTGTATCCCGCGTAAATACTTGTGGTGAGATACTTCCCCCAGCTTGCCTCGTACATTTACCAAAATCTGAGAAGTTGATTTCAAGTGTTAATGCAATATTCCCTATCATGTCATCTGTTTTGCTACTAGCAGTTCCAGTATTAACATCCGGACTTTTCAGATCCGACGTCTCCCTTGACGCTATGACTTCTTTGGTAACAACCGCCGTTTCCCGATTAGTATTGTAATTCAAACTTGCTCCATTGGCGTCAATAACCAATGATTTGCCGCCAGCAATATCGAAGCTTGAAACAGATTCATCAGTGTTGAAGCATTGTAATTTATATTCCCCGTCTTCTGTAATTCCAGCTAAATCACTTTCATCACATAACTTTAAATCGTTTTCCGAAATTTCGCTTGAAACTTCTTCTATGTCGTATCTTCTCAAAACAAAAATCTCCGCATTCTGACCACCGCTTTTAAATTCTCGATTTAACAAATCGCCTTTCAATTTGTCAGAATGTTTTACCCTATCAACGACAGGTCCTTTTACCATACTAAAACCAGCTGTCTTTTCAGGAAAAGTTTCGTCATATAAACAATCATCTTCAACATATGTTCTCAAAATAAGGGAATCATCTGCCATTTGTATGTAATCAAGATTGTCAAGTAAGCTCTTTTCAATTGTGTTACGTTCGTTGTTATTCATCTCTTCTTCGCTGTTTGACAGCGTCGTTGATTTAGTTTCAAAAACACATGAGTCACCACGAGAATTTATCAAAGTTTCATTTCGAAGATTCAAATCTAAATCCCCTCTGATCACCTGCGATTCCTCTAAATCATTGTCCACATAAATTTCTTGTTGATTCAAATCACTTTTACGTTCAAAACAGTCACCAACTCCGACTATCTTAGAACTTCTAACATTCTGCTTTCCAAAAGCATCAGTTATTGCCTTAAAGTCAATATTCTCCAAATTTGTCTGTCCATCTTCCAAACTTTCAGTTAAATCATGCGATACATTTTTGTGAACTTCTTTTATTCTCTGTTTGCCTGAAGAATTGTCCAATACATTTTCAATAGTTGTCTCATTTTTACTTGAGTACAAACGGCCCTCTGGACATGCAATTTCTTCTACAGTATCTTGAGCATCTCCCCCTCTAAAATTTGTGTCTACTTTGTCTCTATCACTCCTACTGTTCAGATTTGCATCAATCACATATTTCACATTACCCAAAACAAATCCTTGGACTACTTTTGCTTCGTGTTTTTCAATGGTGAATGTACTTGGTCTTACTTTCTTTTGACTATTTCTTCTCCTCGCACGACGTTCAAACGAATCATTATTCTCCGAATCTTCCACTTCTGCTGTGTCTATTTTCATGCAAGAATTCGGTCTAGAACGTTGGTTCGGCAAGGCAAAGCCTCCGCTTTGATGATAACCCTCACTTGCTGCTCGAGTCCTCCCGATTCTAACTTCATTTAAAGCGTCAGTCGTAACTCTCACAATATCCTTTTCTGGATTTAATTCTTCGTTTTCAATGTTTAAAGTCCTTTCTGTTAGTTTGCTGTTCCCTTCCAAAACATAAGTTCCAGGCCTATTCTTTATAAATTCCCCCGTACTTTCTATTTCAGACATCTCCCCAGAAAGCATTTCAGTGGACGAAACTACATCACAAATATGTTTATCTGATTCTTGTTCTTCAATTTTAATTTCAAAAGTGCTTTCTGTTTTCTTTTTGTCGTTTTCCAAAACATACGTCCCAGGTCTTTTCTTAATAGTTTTTCTTGTATTTTCTACTTGCAGCTCTTCCTCGGAAAGCCCTTCAGGCAACACAACTGCATCATAAATATCATTTTCTACTTTTAATTCTTCAATATTTGAAATCCACCCTGGTTGGTTATCATCATTTTCCAAAACATACGTTCCAGGCCTTTTCTTAATAGCTTTCCTTGAACTTTCTATTTCAGGCATCTCTTCGGAAAACTCTTCAGTTAACAAAACTACGTCACATATTTCTTTTTCTGGTTGTAATTCTTCACTATTAATATTTAAAGTATTTTCTGCTTGTTTGGCGTTCTTTTCCAAAACAAAAATTCTAGGTCTTTTTCTAACAGTTTTCTTGACATTTACAAATTCAGGCATCTCTTCGGAAAACTCTTCAGTTGACAAATCTTTTGCATACAAATCTATTTCTGATTGTTGTTCCTCGGTTTCAATGCTAAAAGTTCTTTCTGTTAGCTTGCTGTCCTTTTCCAAAGCATAAATTCCAGGCCTTTTCCCAACAGTATTCCTCGTACTTTGTACGTCAGGCTTCTCTTCCAAAAACCCTTCGCCAGATAAATCTTCGGCAAAAACATTTATTTCTGATTCTTCCTCGTTAGTTTCAATGCTAAAAGAGCTTTCTGTTTTCTTGTTATCCTTTTCCAAAATGTAAGTTCCAGGTCTTTTCTTAACAGTTGTTTTGGTACTTTGTGCCTCAGACGTCTCTTCAAAAAAGCTTGAAACGTCTTTACTATCAACCGTATCTTTCAGCTGTTGCTTTTCAATTTCAACATGTACCTTAGCTTGATTAATAGTTTTCTCTAAAACAAATGTTCCAGGCCTTTTTCTGCAACTTTCAAAGTCACTCAATTTTTCAACATTTTGTTTGCCTTTCAGTTCTCTGTTAACTTCATTGATTTGATCATTATTTGGCTCCAACGAATTGTCAGTACTAGATTCGCCAGCAAAGATCATATCACCAGCATTCTTTGAAAGCATAATTTCATTTCTCTGCATCAACTCTCTTATTTCGTATCCTTCTTCTGCTTCATTATCAAATGTCGTCTTCTCCCATCCCAGTGGTTCAGATTTGGTGCTATCAAACACTTTGTGCTTTGATGAAAATAATTCACCTTCTCCAACATCAATAGCATAAGTACTTGGTCTCTTTTTTGCCTTTGGTAGTGTTTCATTAAAAAAATTATCCTTTTCTGATCCATCGAAAAATATTTTTTCTTCATCAAAAAAATCATATTTTACATCTTCAATGACTTTGAAATCACATGGCAAACATTCTTCGATACTGGTAAATTTCTCTTTAAAGTCATCTTCAATTCCTTCTCTTTCTAAAATTTCAATTTCAGTTTTCAACACTTTTCCACTTTCTTTGCCTTCAGAGAATTCCACTCTAGTTTCAATAATTTCAAAATTAGCCAAATCTTCATCAATCTTGTCATTATTTTCATTTCTAAATGTACCATCACCTGGACCAATTTCAAGGTTTGTAGTTGGTTCAACATGCTCATTACCATCATTTCCATCACTTTTATCTTTAGAAGAAAAAATCTTTTCAAATGCACCCAAATGACGAAGATTTTTAAGTGCTTCAAATGACTGTAAGACAACAGCAGCATGACTCCCAATGTCTGAAATCTTTTCCTGCACACTAACACCTAATTTTGATTGAATGTCAGTCTCACTGTCTCTTTTTGCACAATGCCCTTGCTTCCTATTCCTTGAAATTTCAATTTCCTCTAAGTTTGATACACCACTTACAAGTAAATTTGCCTTTGATGTTTCCCATTCGAGAGCTTTGATAGTTTTTTCAAATGTTCTTGAGGCCATTGGAGAAATTTCATCTTCACTAGCAAAATACTCGTTTACGTCATACTGTTCTAATTCTTGTCTAGTGACGTTTTGTCCCTCACCATGTCTATTCACTGTAAGCCACTGATCTGCCATCAAACACAAATCATCAAGGGCATCAATTATTGGCAGCCCTCTTTCTTCTGCCTCACTTGTAAGTGTTGACTCAATGCTATATGTATTCAGTCTTTTGCGTTTTGCTTTAGGGATATCATCCTCCCAATCAAAACAATCTCTATCTGGACTTGACATATATTGTTTATCATGACAATTGCCTTGCCCTGAAGAAGATCCTTGACTACTTATTGAATATTGTTTATCATGACAAATGCCTTGCCCCGAAGAAGATCCTTGACTACTTATTGATGCATGTCTTGAGAGGGGAGAAAGCGAAAGCTCTTCTGTATGCATTGGACAAAATTCATCACTCTCTAAATTCAAAGCAAATGTTGTTGACCATCTTTTTGATTGATATTTTTTCAAAGAGGCATCAAAATATTGTTCATTTTCAATGCTTTCAATATCCTTCATGTCACTTTTTATTTGACCGGTTGATGAAACAATATGGTGACTAGAAATTTTGAGAGGTGAAACATTTGTATCTAGAATATGTGCTTTGTGGTCACTGTTCCCAAATCGAAATTGTTCAAATTGATCATCTTCAATGTTATCAGTTCTCAAATCACCATCTTGTGCTGAGTCCAAATATTCATCTGTGATCCCATTAATTGAAACTGCTAAATGTCTCTCTTTTTCAGGTATTTCTTCAACACCATCAGCTTTAATTCTGGGTTTTAAATTTTCATGTAGCTCATCAATTTCCAATTGATTACGGCATTCTTCTCTTGTCATCCGGCCTGCATCCCCTGCCTCTGCAAGCTTGGCCAATGCATCAACAATGTTGATTCCCATGTCAAGAGCATCGTCAAGAATGTCAGCAACATCACCCAGAGTAAACATGATTGCATTCACAAATATCAACAAATACAGTATCTGTCAAACACAACAGAAACTTAATAATTTATTGTCTAACTGTATTTTTGATGTATTCAAGAAATGCTAAATAAATCTGCCATAATGCCAAATTTATCCATGGTTATACCATCCACAAAACTCTGACAGTTGTTCTTGTTAACAATAGATTCAGTAAAATCTTCTCACAAGAAATGTGGTTCAAGAAAACTGGGAAAACAAATACTTGTGACAGCAAAGTTAATATGAAAACCAAAAGGCTTGTCTTTTTTTTGGAATAGTCAGCCTTGCGATCGAACACACAAAAAACTGTAAGATTTTAATACAACACCAAATAGATAACTGTTGAACAAACTAAAAAAAAAACTTTCAATGTGATGGCAATTTTCTTTCAAGCTCCTTTACACCAACGCAAATGTTTCAAAAAAGCTTCTGCTGGAGACCATAAAGTTGTGAACATGCATCCTTGATGAGATAAAATGTATCCAAGTAATGTTAGCACTTTAGGTTGACAGAACAATCACCCAACAATTTTGAAGTTGTGGTGTGATCTAGCCACTAATTCTTTCTGTAACTGTATACCAGTAACCATCTTTTTTTACTCAAATAAACTGCAACCATTTGTTTGAATAAAATATTTTTGTTTATGTGCAACACGACAAGAACATCTGCCATCAAAATACTCCCTGCAGACCTTAAGCTTTTTAATCTCTTAAATATTTCGACAATAGGTCTTATCAACAAATTAAACTGTGTTAACAAATACTGTTGTGTTGCACAAATTCGATATGTATGAAGTCCGACGACAAAATCAGTAGCAATTGACAACGATGAAACAAATGCAGCAAATCACTCTAACAAACATCAGCCTGGACTTTCAAAAATTTTGTTTTCATATTCTGAGCAAGCCAGACAGAGATCAACACCATGCATGTGTAAACTCCCAATCAGGTAAGATCAATGTCAGCTGACTGCTGCCCTTACTTAGGCCCATAATTTGTTCATTTCTAATTCTCCCACAAAATGTTTTAAAACAATATTACAGCTTCGTTGTTAGGTTTTCAGAAATTCCATGCGTGTTGTAAACAGTGAAATGAGTCAATCAATTCGAATTGCAGTATTAATTCATCTTTTCTCTGCGTTTTTCTTTGAGTTGGACAAAATTTCCATGATAAAAACATTTCTCTGTTTTCCTCTGTGAAACAACACTGTGATCCAGACCACCTCTTTTGTCTATCACAACAATAGCAAACAAGCAGTATTGAATTCTGAACAAAACACATTTACAAGGACTGTGGGAAAAGTAGGAAATTATCTTGAATTGAAACATGACTGAAATCAACAGAGCCCAAATCAGAAGAAAAATCGATACAACATATCCATACTAATATTAATGCATGCTTCAACTTGTCTGTCTTCGCGATAAAAACATTGCAAGTTGCGCTAACTTTTACGAAAAAGGCAAGAAGAAGGTACACACCAGGTACACACACAAGACAAACATATTTCCACCAAGGTGATTCCCGTGTGTGATTCTTTCGTCTTTGGAAAGCAATCAGACATAAAGAAAACATAATTTATTGCAAAAATTCAGCCGACATGATCCAAAAATTAAGAAAAAGCTGCTCAAAAGGAAAAGGCTGGAAAAAAATCGGATTAAATAAATCATGTAATTGAATAAAACAGTGCCGTCAAAAGCTGCTGCAAATAGAGGACAGAGCCGATTGTTCTTAGAACAATTGAGAGCAGAGCCTATTGTTCTCAGAGCCGATTGTTCCAAGAACAATTGAGAGCAAAGGTTTCACGTGCAGATCAGCAAAACAAAAACTATGAAGTCTGGAAATCGAGAGTGTCTGCAAAACACGAAACAAAACAGAGAAATAGCGAAATGAGAATGATATTTCTTGTTGAATAGCATAAAATCGTTTTCTTCACTATCTTCATCTACAAATGTTAAAAAAGAATTGTGTAGGCTGTGAAAAAAGCATGAAAATTTGTATTCCTACTCTGTTTCACACGATGAAAAAGACAGGATATGCAGCCACACCAACAAATAACTGCTGGTTTGAGAATTGGGTTCTCGGTTCTCAATTCCATTTTCCGAGAAAGGTAGTCCAGTATTCTACGAACCTGGTTTCTATTTTTCTTTATAATATTACTGTGGAAGCAGAAAAGTGAGAAGTCTATGGCTCTATTGTAACATTTGATATGTTTAAAACGAGACTATATGTACATATGTTGCTTAACTGAAAATGCTTCTATCTGACATTTTTTAGGAGATCTATAAATGTGTAACAATTTATAAGGTGGAGTGTTAAACCTATTCTTGGCATTATTTTAAAATACGTTTTTATTATAAACTTACTTAAACATCGGAAGACTAGAATCATAAAATATCTATTTTATACATGCCTCTACTCAGTGGCGCAGGAACTGGAGGCCCAATAGACACGTACCCCTCCCCCAATTCTTTTACAAAATAACATAAATGCCCCATCTTTGTCTGAAAAGTGCCCCTTTCCTTAAAAATGTATAGCCCAATTTGCCCCTGTTCATGAAGATTTTGTCTGAAAAGTCACCTATTTCCCGTAAATAATGTAACCAAATGTGCCCATTTATATGTTGGCTAACACTTATTCATTTTTCAGTACTCTACTTGCGTGCCCCAAAAAAGCGAAAAAGTGTCAATTTTTCTTCGTGTCTCCCTCTACTTTTGAAACTGTTCCCACGCCCCTGTCTTTACTTTCTACCGCATCCTTCAGTCGGTCTTTTACACAAACCCTGTACACGGGAGTTGGGCCTCTTTGCAATGGCAGTTTTTTCTTGATGTTTTGCATCTACAGTGAATCAATTCATTACATATGGCATTTTCAGATTTGTATCAACTGTAGTCGATGGAACCTATGAACATGGACATGGAGGACTGGAAGCGAGTACCAATTCTAGAAATAGCTAATGGGGACATTTTTCGGTCTGGCTCCAATCTTTTTCATCGTATGAAAATAGATAGATGATTGTAGATGGTGTAGAAAAGGGTTTTGTGCCATTTAACAAGAAATACAATTCTCATTTCGCTGTTTCGCTATTTTTCGGTTTCGTTTCGCTATTTCTCTGATTCGTTTCGCCAATTCGTGGTTTCGTTTCGCCATTTCTCTGTTTCATTTCGCCATTTCATGGTTTCGTGTTTTGCAGACACCCCTGGAAATCTCATGAAAACTGGCGTGAAAAAATAGAAAAAAGATAGCTTTTTGGAACAAAATCGAGGTATTTAACTCCCAAAAACTGACTAAATTTTGACCTGAAACTCTAATTATAGTTACATGTCAGTGCCACGGAACATTTTCTTGAGTTTGAAACATGAAAGTGTATTTCTAATATCTTGTTTATCTTTTACTTCTACTCTCTTAAACTTTCAGTACCGAAGAGCTTTCTAAGTTTCCTATCTGAAAATGTGTGTATATTTTGAGTACGCTTCCCTGCTATTTCTTGCATCATTTTACCATCATGGCGTTTCAAGGAGTTAATAAAACATTTATACTTTCAGAATTTCATAACATGCAAACGAAAAGTATTAAACCATTCTCATCTGGATAAATTTCCAATTAAGCAAGAATTGCAAATGATTTTGGCTTCTAACTCTTTGAGCCAAACTAAGTAAACAATTTTGCGGCAATTGAATCCTCCCACTGTTTGTTCGAAGTCGGTTTCAAGACTTTGATGTAGAGCATTTCATGTATCAAGCAATCCACATTTTCCTCGGCATTTTCACAATATTTTGAACTGCTTCTCTCTAAGATGTCAGCTTTCTTAGCATGCTGCTCTTTTATGTGGGAACCAATGGCAGAACTTTTGTGTTCTTCAATGCGTTGGTGTACGTGTCATATCTTAGATTTGTTTTGCAGGGGGTAGCACAAACAAACATACTTAATTCAAAATATATAAATGTAAACAACTTGTACGTTGAGATATCTTAAATTTTACAAAATTCTGTCCGCATTTGCCTCCTGAAAATATGACATTTTATTTTGTTTTACAATACACCACTTTAACGAAAATGCGCCATTATGGATTTATTCAAAATTTTGCTCAATGAAATTTTTGACTTC